>JAQQRU010000025.1:179676-208851 GCA_028455605.1 Lasioglossum malachurum
GCTAAAAAGGTTGTAAAAATCAATTTTTACTATTGTTTTTCACAATTTCGACCAAATGCATTTTTTCAACATATTTATTAGACGTCATTTACTAAACTAATTCTTCCAGCCTTACAGAGAAATTGAAATCGTTTAGTCCATTCATAAAACAGTTATTCTGATTTAAAGTAAAGTGTGTTGATCAGTTATGCTCCTATTAACTGTGTGTATGTATATGTATATATACATATATATAATGACGTTGGCAATTGACCAGTAGCATGTGGCAAATGCATGATATACAGATGTTAAAACAAATTGAATTGAATGATTTTAATCGTTTCGCCTCCTCTAATATCGCGATAGCGACGAAAGATGTTAAAATCGATACAAGGAAAAAAATATCTCGATAAGACATCGATAAATAGTCTGTTTCGGTTTCGGTTGAGGAACGGTTCGATAGTTCGATAGTTGTTACCTGCGTTTCGCGTCGAGTACGTCCATAGAGAGAAGCGCAATGCGATATTTAAAGAAATGAAATGTTAATCTGGACGATAAAGAATTATTGTCTGCATTTCATTTGTGAAAAACACGAACGTGATTTCTCGAAACGAACTATGATTTATTACACGTAATATGCAATGGAATAGTTCATTTCGTTGATACCTATTCATATATATAAATACATAGATCAAGAGACGAGACATGTAAATGCATTTATCAAATATATGTATTTGGTAGTTCGCCGTAAAAGCAACCGATAGAATCGTTCTCGCTGGGTAAACGAAAATCAAGGAAAGGTGTTTGGAAAGAAATACGTACAGAAAAATAAAATCACGATACATTCTCGACGATGTGAAATTCTTATCGTATTTTCCCATTGATAGTGTACCATGGAAATTTATCAAGATGCGAATAGTTATTATCTGTTCGTTCACGTATCCGAGCCAGCAAACGTGTTTTCTGTCGCGTTCGATTTCTCTTTCACGATTCTAGATATGTGATAAATTCACACGCATATATTATGTATATTCCGAGCGCAGAATGAGAAATAGTGTTTCACATGATAATCCATTAATATATCGTTAATCGCAGCATTTGACGTTATGCTTTTTGCACATTATGTTCACTGATTTTGGTAGATCAAGGTAAACAAGTCACAAGTAAACCGGTAAAAAAAGGTCACGTATAATTTCTAAAAAATTTTAATTTTCATAGCGTATAAGTAACATAGATTATATCATCAAACTTTGTGTTTTAATTTTCTCTCTCTCTGAAATCATGTTTTCTGTATAACTAAATATAGTTATCTAATTACTAACGATGAACGACATGAATCTAACAAGCGTCGCAAGTACCGTAACATCCATGACGCTGCTCGATAGCGTCAGAAATTATACCACCACTATGGAGAATAATGTTTCCGATGAATCATCCGAACCATACTTGTATTCTACTGAGGAGAATGGCAATAATCAACAACCATGGAATATTTCTAAATCTACAACGTCGTTGCCTAATAATACTATAGTTTCTTTTGAAACTTCAAGCACCAGTATATTCGTGTCGACGACTACAGAAGCTTACGATGAATTCGGCCCACCGGAAGGAATAGAATACATTTTCGTGCCACTCGGTGTAGTGGTCTTTGTTATTGTATTATCAGCTGTGGTATGGGTAGCGATATCACTTTTGTACTTAACTCATAATCTTTCTCTGACTTTCATTTACAGAAACAAAAAGCATAAAATAAAAGTAACGATCAGATTCTAATACTTGGATAAACATTTATCCGTGTTTCTACATTAGGTATTTTGACAGTTCTGTAGCGTAGTCTGTGTTTGTTGATCAGTTTGTATATTATCATTATTCAAGTTACTTATGTTAGTCCACGATATATTTTTTTCTTTGAAGAGAGATTCAGTTTTTTCGTTATAGCCAAATTTTTTGTTTTACACTTTCCTAACATTTCGCACGGTATATACTTCTAATAACATAGCATACTTTTAAAGGTGATAATTATATCGAGAAAGAGAAAATTAGAGCGCTTAAGGCACAGACTTATGCCAATGTATAATTTTGATCCCGGCGAAGAAGAAGAAGATGACTGGGAAACCGAGCTATTAGAAGAGTGTTATAATAATCATCAAAGACGCGTACGTGTTATACATATTACTTCTAAATCATTTTCGAACGCTATCAGTAGAAACGATATATTTTACAGCAAGGATACCAGTCTATGGACACAGAGGAAAATGCCGAACTCTTTGGAAATCATTGATGAATTTCAAAATAGTCCTTTCAAAAATCTTTGTACTCTCTATAATTCGACATAGATTTAAAATTAATAGTATTTATATTAGATTTATATATTTACTTAATGTTTGAAAAGGTTGTATATATATATAATCTATTGGGATTCGAGAAAAAAATTGAAATTCACAAATTTTATATACAACAACGACTTTCCAGATCGTATTTGAATATCGGAAGTATTAACTTTTATCTTATCTTGCGATGCGACAACCATAAAATGAATTTATACTTAACGAAACGATTTCATATAATAGACAAATACAAAGAGAAAAAGAATGACTGATACTTTCTTTGTATTGTTAGTGCTCATTGTATGCTGTTTATAACAGTTTGTTTTTTTTTTTTTTTTATATAAATGTAAAACTTTTTCTATCTACTAGAACATTATTTATGTATTTTTTTTTTCATATCCTTTCCTACTATAATAGAGTAGCGTGATCAATCTTTCAACATCGTATTACGATAGAACAAGATATTTTAGCTGTGTTTAAATACTAGAGAGATCTGAAAAAATAAAAGTAAAATAATTAGATAATGTATATATAGAAAGGCAATAAGTACTCCTTCAAGTATTGTTTTCCAATTCAGTTTCTTCTGCGATGAGAAAACGTTACGTTAGAATGAAATTAAAATAGTGTTTAATTATGAAGGATTATTTATTGTTTATAGAGTAGACAGATTATGTAGTATAAACAAGTAAAACTTTAATCATACTTTTTAAGATACTTAGGATATCTTTTTAAAGCTGTAATCTAGTTACAAAAAAAGATCGGAGTTATATAAATTTCATATAACTTACAAAGTGTGTAGTGAAAAACAAAATACATGTATACAATACGAGAGTTAAGAGACTAACTCTACAAGTTTATTTACTTTAATACAAATTTGACATTCACACATATGCTTGCTTCAAGAACAATGTTAATGTTCACATATTCAAGTTTAATTAAAATGGTTTAATTCAATTTTTTGTGTACGATATACCCGAAATTCTTTACTTTATCCGAATCCTTACAGTATTAAGTCAGTTAAAAAATCTTCAGTTTTAAAAATTATGATACACGAATAGAGAAGACAATAAATTTTGTCACATAACATAAAAAATTCTCTCACTATTTAAAAGTCAATCCATGATAAGTCGAAGAAACGTTGAAGTTTCTTCTACGTCGTAATGCTTAAAATATGAGATAATTAGATTAATGACAGACAAATACAAATGCTTTTTAAAAACCAAAGTTCGACATACATTCTTAACGCAAGTTTTATGTGCACTTTTCTCACTTTCGAAGAATAGAATCCTCATAAATTAAACTATTTTTTCATACTATTCCGTTTCGCAGATTATGATGTAAAAAGCAAACATAAAAACTTTAAATTTATCAGCTTCCCAAAAACTTTCAAAGAATAAGACTGATACATTGAAATTGTTTTATATTCAGTTTTCTTCTTCTTCCTCTTCCTCCTCTTCTTGCTCGTCTTCCTCTTCTCCAGTACTTTCTGGTTTCTCTTCTTTCTTCTTCGGCCTACCACGACCTCTTCCCGAAGGGACTTTGGGAGTTCCTTGCTGGAGGATCAAGATTATTTTACGATATAGAAAATTGAATCAATACGAAAAATGGTAATAGAAAAAAGATCGATTAAGACGTACCTTCTTTTTGTGAGATCCTTTTGGTCGTCCTCTAGCCTTTTTAACAGGTGTAGGGGACGCGTCATCCTCGTTATCAGATTTTGCTGCACGCGTCGCATTATTTTTGTCTAACGAAGGTCTCCCCCTCTTCTTCGGCTCTTTAGCAGCATTTTTATCTGTTTTCGATGGTCTGCCTCTTTTCTTCTTTTGTTCTTCGACCACAGATGAATTTTCATCTGACATGTTTACTGCCTTTTATCACTGTATAAAAAAGAAACTCTTTTTTTAGAATGCAATATTAACGATGAGTATGCGCGATATCTTCGAAATTATTAATTAAAAAAGAACCAGAAAAGAGCAAACAGAAAAAAAATAATATGATTATACATTTTTAAGACACAGAAAATTAATGTGTACGAATGAAAACAGAAAATATAATATCGTGTGGTTATCGATCTTCCAACTGTCTGGTATAAAACCATTCAACTCCATTTCTCAATAAATAATTCGACAATAGCGAGATAAAAAAAATACCTAAATATATAGAACTCGTTGGAAATTCGTGGAACAGAATTGAAAATATATCTAGTCGAATAAAATACAACAGATTACGGCGGCCAACGTATTTACGTATTTGTATTTAGCATCGTTAAACGTAGATGACCGGTTATCTAATTGTCGATCGAACCACAATCGTGAATCGTAATTAATCGGGATTAATATTTTCTCGTAAAGAAAAATAACAGAACTACTCGGTACGAGATAATGGAACTCGGGAGAACATTGTTTTTAATTTATTCGGAGTAAAAATAAGAATGTTTTCTGAAATTTCCGCGCCCGCCATTTTCAAAAATATTAACCTACTCCTTATTATCCCTATATCCGCCGAAATAATCATAAAATAAAGGCGTGTAATTATAGAAATTGATAAGTATTTTAGATAATATTTCTATAAGAGACAATAATAATACGAGGTAGCGACGATGTTAAAGTCAAATTTGAAAGCATCAGTTAGCTGCTAAGGACGCCATAATCGACAAATCATGGCAACGCCAGAGCTGTGGTTAGCGTCCATCAGCGACCCATTTGGCATCTAGTAAGCAAACGAATAAATATCTCTGTAAGTAATGGTCTGTTTGAGCCGTAAATGTTGCCCAAAAATTCCAAAAAATATCACCTAAAATATATTCGACATTCCATTCGAATCGATGAAAAGGTTCGAGCAATAAAGAAAACTATTTACAGAGGAGAAAGACATTGGCAGACGCTCACCTCAAATTTCCCGTGTGTATGGAGACAAAGGCCCCCGTTGAGCCGGCGTGCGTGTCGTGACGTGAGAAAACCAGCCTTGTGCCTTTTCCGATCTATGAAAATATCCTCTATTTATCTCTGGACACGAGCAGCTCGATCTATTTCCTTCTAATATCTCCTTTAATATTGTCCCGCGCGTTTTGCGTTCGGAGCTGCACTCCCTCACTAATCCGTAAGCAACGACTCGTATACAATACACTGCGCGAATGAGTGAAACGCGACTGATCCAAGATTCAACAGAGACGATGCACTGTACTCCGATTTGCCTACTGCCTACTGCCCCCACTGCCCCCAGAAACACTCCCACTCCCACTCCCCATACAACGCGCCAACTGATTCCCGCCAAAATGTCGTGATACAACACGGAAAATCACGTATTTCTTAAAAATATAAATTATTCTTAATATCGTCCATCACCCCGACATATACGAACAAATTTTTTTCTCCGAAAATTCTAAGAAAAAAATTTTTACAATGCATCATATTCCCAAGCTCTCGACTGGGGGTTTAGTAATTTGACGAAGAAAAGCATCAACTATAACTGTAGTACTGTTTGCAAATATTGCTGGAAGGTTTAATTTTTAGATCCGCAGTTCGATCAGTGAGAGAGAATGCCGAGATGATTTTGAGATACTGTAGAAAGAAAAAACTGGTCGTGCAGAAAGAAAAGAAAATTCATGGATATAAATACGCATATGTGTCAATTTATCAATCATCAAGATATTTGTATTTTATTTATGCACTGAATTTATTCAAAATTATTTTCCACGAAACAAGATCAAACAAATTTAATTCGATTAAATATATTTTGTCCATATGAGACAGTTGTCGTCGCTAATTAATTTAATTAAAATGCATACGAAGAAGATTAAATTGTATTTATTAACAATAAAAGAGCAAGTTAAATTTATTATATTGATTTATTATAAAGTATATTATCTAACCATTTATACCTGCCAATTTGGATACATCAACAGTTTGGAAACAATTACAATATCGTTTGTCAAAGGAAAAATATTTTTCGGAAATGTATTCCGTGAATAAAATCTTTTTTTTTTGGTTGTATTTATTTTAGAAAATTATTTTTGATCTCTTCCCCCCGAAAACAAAATAGAACCGCAGCTATCTGGAGTCTGGAGGCTTCCGATGCCACTGTAATGGCGGACATATTGAATTAATTTCATATTGTCGTTTTGGTCCAGTAACGTTGTAGGTGTTGCATCAATATAACAAAAGATCTTTAGTTTTCAGGAAAATACACATTGTTTTAACAATATTCGTTATTAAATATTTTTTAACCCGTAACTATTTAAAAGGGTCGTGAATAATGAAATCTTTCTTTTTGTGAAAAAGTACGAAATAATCTACTTTTTATGTAATATGTATTACAATTATAACAATTCGTTTTTCAGCTTATAAAAAATATGTAATACGGTTTTATAAGTATTCTAACTATATTTAATGTCAATACGCTATAATGAATAAACATGTTTCAAAATATCTGCACGAGTTTATGAATTATTATTATAATAAATTTTTGTACTCTTCACATTTAATTATATCCTATAATTAAATAAAAAATAGTCCCACATAATGGATGTATTTCTGAAAAATGTTATATATCTTTTAATTTCTATTTACAGTGTGTAGTTCTTTTTTATGTATACATTACATAAAATTTTGTACATGTAATGTTCTTGAATGTATATGGTACGTTTGAAATTTATGCTTCTAAAATCTTCATTCATGATTAAAATTACGCATTGCATACATTTCTAAATACTTCAGTTACAACACACACACATTTGTTCATTCCTTAATAACATTTCCATATTAACTATGACATTGTGTGGTTTACTTCTTTGCAAAAGAAATTTTCATCGCATGAGAAGGTGTGATTTTGAAACCTTGAAGAGCATCTTTCGCAGCTCCCGATTGAACTTCGTTTTCGAACTCGACGAATGCTATATCGTGCCTGTTCGGTACCAGACGTACTTCTTTGAAACCAGGGAACTGGTTGAATAACATGGATAACATCATTTCGCTAGTCTCGTCCGGTAAGTTTGTAAGGAACAGAATTTGATTTGGAGGTTGTTCTGGTACAGCTGTGTTAACTAAACCTGGATGCTGCGGTACACCTGCGTGATAACCAATTTGTTGAGAATGTTTAGCCTGTTCCTTGGCTCGCTTTTTCGCACGTTTAGCTTCTTCATCGGCTGCAGGTACAATACGTTTTGGTTTCTTGGGTCGTTCAGCGTACGTGCCTTTCATTTTGGCAATTATATCACTGTCGGTTTTAGCGTATTGTATCCTCTAAAATTAAAATAGTTATAATAAATGTAATTGTAATCAAATGTTTATTGGGTCATCCCAAAAGTTTTTTCAGAATGTGTCTGTACTAAAACATTAACATAAAGATTATTCGCATTGTTTTTATTTATTTAGCTAAATTAAAAGAAAACACATTCCGAAAGAAACTTTTTGGACAACCTAATATATTAAATGATTATCTATGAAACTGAATCGCTATTTAGTTAATATCTACCATTGGTTTATCGTAAAACGGGAATCCTTGCATCGACCTCAATGCATTTGTGGCACTAGCGATTTCCTTAAAAATAACGAACGCCTGTCCACGCATTTTCAGTGTTTTTAAAGCAACGATATCTAATATTTGTCCGAATTGAGAGAAAATTGCGTACAAGGATTTCTTGAGCTCATCCTTTTTTATTTTCTCGTTCAAGTTATTAATGTAGATCGTATTATTCGGTCTTATATCCATAGCCACTGAAAAATCAAAGGTACTTTTAATACAATAAATATTTTTCACCGAGGTTAAGAATAAAAAGTTCTAATATTGATAAATTAGTAGGACCACTATAATTATGTAAACACAATGTAACATATTATAGATATGATAGATAAGTGAAAAGTATAATATTTAGACGGCTATTAACAATACTTTTTGTTTACTGTAACAATTATGCTTGATCGGCGTCACTGCTGTTTAGAGGTTAGGGTACATGTAAGTACAACTACAACAACGAGTTGCCACATGCGTACTCTAACTAGTAGATTGGAAACTTGATGTCAAAAACTTTGCTATATGCAAATATTTACATAGTTACTGTTCAATTTTATATATAAGTAAAAACTGTTGATGTTTTTTTAAGCGTATGTAAATAATCGCTCAAGTATTATCTCAGTTTTATAACTTTCATGTAAATAATGACATATAATAATACTAATATACTTGCAACTATATATGCGTGTGCATGTTATGAATATATATGTTTAATTTATAGAAAAGGATGCAATATTCAAGTTTCATAAAATTGAAACATATTTCTTTTCAGATTTTCATATTTATTTTACAGTTACCATACTGAATTTTATTTTCACAGATGCTTTTATTATTTTCAGAAATATGAGCAGCAAACCATTCAGAAATAGCAAAGGTGTAAATAAACCATTTCGTTCTCCATTTAGCACTCCTAGAAGTAAAAGTACTAAAAATATTGCAAATACTCCAGAATCGGATAGCTCTGAATTGTAAGTAATAACTGAACTGCAGATCTTTATGCAAAATAAAGTAATAACATTGAGTTATGCATTCACGAAATTACCTTTTATTTCATGATTGCAAAGTAGGAGAGTTTCTGCGTTGAAAAAATCACTTTTCCAAACGCCTCCTACCAAAAGATTACGATTAACCGAAGAAGTAACCGAAGTAACCGAAGATCAAAGGAATACCGAGCAAAGTAAAGAATTATGTCGGAATGATTTAGAATTATTAAAAAAGCGGATACAAGAGAAGCAAGAATCTATTAATAACATAAAAACAACATTATTATATAAGAAAAAGGTAAAAAAACTGTTTTAATTAATGCGTTACACGTTATGTTTGTGTTATTTGTTACTTAACCGAATGCTACCTGTTCGAAGAACAATGCAGAAGATATACGAAATAGTATAAAGAAGTGGACAAAAGTTTGCCAAATTGTTCTCGGTGACTATCAAGATGATTTAAAGAAAAGAAATGGTCAATTGGTGAGCATAACGGATATCTTATCTTCGTTCGGTATAGATCCTAAGTTAGTCCATTTTTCTCCCGACGACGATACATTCTATGACAAAGAACCACCATTAAACATTTAATGAAAATAAATGTTCAACATACTTAATATTAGTACCTAAATTTATTTACGATATATGTACATACTTGTCAATAAGTTCACTAAACTGAAAATTATATTACAAAATTCACAGACAATGTCGCATTACGAAAGAATAAGATAATTATAATATATTGTTGATTTAATAAGGATGCGGTTTAATCGGTTGATTCGGATTAAATAGCAGCGGATCGTTCGCATAGCTTGGCTCTTTTGTCATAAATCCCATTAAACCTGGAAGGAAAAAGCATTAAGAATCATGATCAAAATATCCAAACTAATAGCTAAACGATATACTAAAGATGTAAACGTGCCAGCTTGTTGTGCTTTCTCAATTTCCTGTTCCACCCTCTTTTGCTTATGATCGCATAATCCGGTTATATGTTTCCCATAAATTCTACCTGTGTGACGGCTTTGAAACTGGGATAATAAACGTACATTCTTATAATCTGGTTCTATCTTCAATTTACACAGAACGCATAACTTTCTCTCTTTCTTAAATGGGTTCTCAATGATCGATGGCTGCAAAGAAATTTCATAGTCATAATATATTTTAACAACAACTAAATGATAAATAAAAGTGCTTCCTTATTTATGAACATTTATTGGATTGTAGTTTACAATGAAATATTACCAAATCTGGATCAGATGTTATGTCTGTTGTTTTATTAATAGAAGTTTGTGCCTCAGTGCTTTTATTACGGCACAGAAATATTGGAAATCTGTTTGTAACATATCTTAAAGTCTGAACATTGATGAA
Organism: Lasioglossum malachurum; assembly: GCA_028455605.1. Lineage (NCBI taxonomy): Eukaryota > Metazoa > Arthropoda > Insecta > Hymenoptera > Halictidae > Lasioglossum > Lasioglossum malachurum. Next base: position 189,845 of record JAQQRU010000025.1, read on the forward strand.
CGTTGAAATCATTTTTACACTGTTAAAAACGTGCAAATGAAAAATAAACATAAGCGTGTGTGTGTGTTATACCACAGACGAGGTATAGAAGCGGACCAATCACAACAACTCGATTACCATACGCCCTCTACGCTGACGAACGAGAAATGTTGGAACTAGATCCTCTCTGATATTGTAACTGATAACCTGATAACGCGAGACAAGACCAGGACTTTCAAACTTTCAACTAATGATGTATACTAACATTGACTAACATACTAACTTTCAATTATCACACTATCTATATAAGTCCATATCTACGTACTTCTGATGCCTCGCAAGTTGTCTCCTGGCAGGAATTCGAAAGGAATGCGGCAGAAAGCTGTCCGATTGGGTCGTTCCACTCGCACTTTCAGTTCTGGCCGAATTATTGGTTGAAGCGTGTGACGTCACGTCTAACCATTGGCTGCGAGCGTGGACCCCCTTTGCCCCTGTGCCGTCTCGAGGGGCAACTTCTGAGGCAAGGAGAGTACATAATATGTTGATAATATGTTCATAAAATATGATCAAATTAAAAATAACATTCCATTAATAAATTTAAAAAACAAAATCACGTGTCAACGCTAGTGAAATTTGGAAATTCTATCCTATATAGTTCCTAGCCATCTAGTGGCAGAGGTGCTGCCCGAACTGGCCCGACACTTGCGATATCTTATCTATAAAATGGTAGTCAATGGGTTGTGCCTAAACGGATTCCATTATTGAAGTCTCTGCCACTCTTTTCCCACAACGCGGAGGCGAGAGTCGAGTCCCAGAAGGTTTTCGTAGCTAATAGTTTAAACTAATATAATTATTGCACAGAAATTCTAACTTTCTGGTGGTGTGCGCAGGTGAAGTGACAGAGATCAAGATGTGGCCCTCAATACTGGACGTAGCGAAAACGAACTTATTCGTGACAGCTAAATGTCAGGGGCAGAACGAAATTTCACAGCCATTGGTTAAAAACCGTAATATTGCGATGGCATCCGCTAATACTGGCGGTGAGTAGTTTGCAAATCGTTTTCACATGCAATATACTGTGGAACTGAATTTCATTCATGACTAAATATGAATTAATTATCCTACCTTAACTGTGCATGTCAAAAGTTCGTTCCTCATTGACACCTGCTTATTGCAAGCAAACCTAACGATCGTTAGATAAATCAATATCGTTTCAAGCATAGCTTCAGTCACATGAATGTTATTACATAATCTGAAATATCATTTACACATATTACGTTCGAAATGTTGCAAATATGAATTTTTAATCGATTAACCAATCTAAAAAATCGCGAACGTTCGTTATTAAACAAATTTATAAAAATACACTAACGATTTGTCATTTTAATGCGGTAAAATTATGTAACGAATATCAATTTCACCGCATGGCAAGTTGTATAGTAATCAATTCATAAATTTCTATTCACGATTTTTTTCGATGTTTGGGATTCTTATGGGATAGATTTTTTTAAAATAATTGCCGAAATTCCTGTTATAAATGGAAAAAGGAGATTGCGACATTGTCTTTATGTAACCGGGCGAACAATTTTGTGATATTCGGTATCTGTACGCTAACGAAGGGTTGCATAAGGGCAGCCATTTTGTCGAAAATACTCGTTTGAATGTCGTCCTCGTAGCCTTGGTTGACATTCGATTAAAAATAATAGTGTATTGGTACAGTGGCCGCGACCGAGAAACCGATTAAAAATATCCCGGTGTACTTGGACGGTTTATTATTGGATAATGTCAAGGTGGTACGGTCATTCCTGCTGATTTTGATGCTTTGCCAAATTTCAATGCCGCACGTTGCTTAGAAGTAACAGCTGATCGATGGAAGTCCTTTTTATCGATTAACCCCTTGCCCTACGATTTATTTTACAATTTCAATGACTAGAACGTTTTTCTAGTTCGTAATTTCCTAAAAAAGGAGAAAATATATATCTGTTGTATGCCTACATGTTCTCCAATAATTACATATACATTAACAAAACCAAAATTTATCTCAGTTTAAAGGAAATTAATAACATACACATGTATTAATTAGAGAGTCGACAGCGGATCTTTATGCAAAATAAAAATGTTGTATGTACCTGAATTGCAACAAACTGGATCAAAGTGGAAGTTTATTTTTTTTCTTAATATGTTTAATGGATTGAAAATAATGTAAGAGTACTTTTGAAATTTTGCTAATGATTTTACTTTTTTAAATTACGCCTATTCTGCTGTCTAGTAATTAGACTCTGTTCTGAATCTTCGTCACGAGTCTGACACGATATCGTAGGGTAAGGGGTTAATTCGCTGGGATGTCGTATTCCGCTTAAATCAGTCGAACTATGTAAATCGCATCTGTTCGAAAATTATATTCAATGTAATTTTCTAATAATGGCAGCTGAGAGTTAAGAATACGATAAGAGTTACAATAAATTTTTTCTTTTTAAATGCAGATAGCTGTGAATTTGGATCAAACAAATACTTTATGCTATGCGGTTTGGGTGGTATTTTGTCGTGCGGTATTACTCACACTATGGTTACACCTTTGGATTTGGTGAAGTGCCGAATTCAAGTGGACCCCGAAAAATACAAGTCTGTCTTCAATGGATTCAGGGTAAACAATAAGTTATTTTTCCTTAAAAATATCGTACAGATATATCGCGTGCAACAAACAATATTTTTACCTTATGTTTTCAACTAGGTGACAATGGCTGAAGACGGTACTCGTGGTTTGGTAAGAGGTTGGGCTCCGACATTCTTTGGCTATTCTACTCAAGGAATGTTCAAATTTGGCCTTTACGAAGTCTTCAAAGTATATTATTCGGCCCTTGCCGGAGAGGAAATGTCTTACGAGTACAGAACAAGTTTATACCTAGTTTCTTCGGCGTCGGCAGAGTTCTTTGCTGACATCGGTCTTGCTCCGCTCGAAGCTGCTAAAGTAATTATTAATTATTTCTCGTTGTTTACGCATACAAATAACTTTCTTAACGTTTTTGAAAAAGAGAGAACAGTTAGATCGATACTGTCCCTGTTACAATTTCAAAAGATTAACAGATACTACTCTTGTATTATCTGCGCATTCCCGTGACTACTCCTACATCCAAAACAAGACAGAATTGTTCTTTTGTTTCTCCACACTGTTCCTACCGATCCTCGTCTTTGCCTCGTCATGTCCAATATCGTATGTGTTGTAAGTTTCCTCGAAAACTATTAATTCAAACATTACCGAGTAAATGGTAGACCGTAAGACTTCTACTGTACGCTGCGTATCTTTTATTTAAATAGGTCAGGATTCAAACAATGCCTGGTTATGCAAGTACTTTGAGAGAAGCATTCCCCAAGATGTACAGTGAAGAAGGTCTTGGTGGTTTCTACAAAGGGCTGGTACCTTTGTGGCTTCGTCAAATTCCATATACAATGATGAAGTTCGCTTGTTTCGAGCGTACAGTTGAGCTTTTGTACAAATACGTAGTACCCAAACCAAGATTAGAGTGCAGCAAAGGTGAACAGTTGATCGTCACCTTTGCAGCTGGTTATATCGCTGGTGTATTCTGCGCTGTTGTGTCGCATCCTGCCGATTCTGTAAGTACAGCTCTTACGTGACTAAAATTTTACTTTTAATTTAATATGCCGATACAATGTTATTACGAAATTTTTTTAATACAGGTTGTGTCGAAATTAAATCAAGAGAAGGGAGCAACAGCGGTAGATGTTTTGAAAAAACTTGGTTTCGGTGGAGTATGGAAGGGTCTTGGTCCTAGGATTATCATGATCGGTACCTTGACAGCGGCACAATGGTTTATTTATGATGCTGTGAAAGTATGGCTCCGTATGCCACGCCCACCACCACCAGAGATGCCCGAATCTCTTAAGAAGAAGTACGGTCTTGCTTAATTGTCATACACCGTCGATATTTCTAATCGAATTGAGAAGCAATTACAGTTAGAGAGAAAAACAAACATAGCTAAATTACGTAACTTCCTCACAATGCATTGTCGAACAATGTTTTGCCGTACAATTTGAGTATTTATTCTGTAATACAAACAACAGTGCAGGTCCCACTGCCTTGAAACTAGAAGTATTGTGCTGCAGCCGTGAATCCTGTTACTTTGCTGTCAGTTGTTTGATTGTTAAGGAAGTAACACAATTAAGATAAAACAAAAAAAATTCAATAGTGACAGCGAGTTACCTAATGTAACCAGGAACTGTTACTCTGTACATAGAGTGATCACTGTAAATAAACAATCTGTGACTGCTCGGCAAACATTGCTTCGTTTCTTTCCTGCATACCTGGACCGTAACAACAGAAAACAGTTAGAAGATTTTTATAGTTCAATCTTTAATTTATTGAAGTCTTTGGAGTATATTCCATGCATAAATCATTTTCGTACAATTTTCCTACAAGTATGAACATATATATACATATATATAAAAACATAATGTACATATTATATATCGGCAATATCACAAGTTACAAGGTAGGTAAAAGTAAGTAACAAGTACGCGCATCGATTCTGTTCTGGAATTATCTCGATTGAAATATCAATCGCAATTTGTTATGTTCGAATTGTTCGCGAATATGAACATTTCATCGAAGTTTGTTTGTTTTTAATACTATTTCCTTAAGTATCGTTAAATTAGTAACAGTATCACATAAACAAGAAAAAACAAATATATTTATATAAACACTTGCACCATCGACAAAATAATTACAGCAACGGGCGCATACTATTTCGAGTAATGCTGTTTTTCTAAGTACATTTTAGCATCCTGTATCGTTGCGAAAATCTTGAATGTAAGTTTGCCGTGCAAATACAAGTCACATTTTCTAATGGTTTCGAAAATAGGGATCGTACAGTTTACCAGATAAAAATGTATATCGATCTGATCGAATGCTTTTATAATTGAGTGCAACATGAATACGCCACTGGAATCGATAAAACTTAAGGCACTCATATCCATGATTATACAACGTAATTCCTGGTTGTCCTCTAAATCATTCGTGTCTTTGTAAATCCCGTTTTCTCTTAATTTCTGTCTATGATCTATGACTTTCTGTGGATTAACTCCAACTATTTTGTACAATTCTGATTTAAAATAGTTACAGTTTGCAAAGTTTAGAGTACCGCAATACTGAAAGATTTTCAGTTCGGGAACTTCTACCGCCTGAAAGATATAGAAAAAAATTAAAGGAAGTTATATAATAGCTATTTATGTACCGACTGTATTAAATGAATTATGAAAAAGACATACCGATTTATATCGACTGATATCTAAATATAAATCTGTGTTTGGTATATGCCCCAGCAAACAAGTGTAAGGCCTAATACTTTGCAATAAAATAATTCCAAGCGACATCATAATCCCAAAAAGTAGGCCAATGTCAATATTTACTATTACAACCATAAGGAAAGTAACAATCCAAATGGTTGCGTCGCATTTATTCAACTTCCAGAATTTTAATAGCTGACTGGCTTGCTGAAACATTCCTTTCAAAGCCACCTACGAACGAGAACAAATTTATAAAAGCATGATTTATAAAATAGCTGAAGCAAAATTATTCATATACTTACAACAATAACAGAAGCTAGAACGCATCGTGGCAAAGGTTCGAAGAATGGACCAATCCATAAAAGAATAGTCAATAATATCAAACAAGATACAACGCTGGCTATTTGCGTTCGGCCACCTACAGTTTGTTGAATCAAAGATCTGCTTAACGATGCGGATACTGGCAGACACGAGAAAAATGATCCGAATACATTACTTAAGCCCTATAACAATATTCGGAAATGAAGCACATAACGGAGAAGATAAAGAGAAAACTAAGGTATTATCTTACCATAGCAAGGAGTTCTTGATTTGAATTAATTTTGTAATTAAGCTTCTGCGCAAATATCAAAGCCATCGATATGGTTATGGTATAAGATACCATAGTTATAGCGATACAATCTATAGCTACGAGATGTAGTAATTCAAACGTTGGTATCTCGGGGGCTGGAAGTCTGTCACACGTTGAAATTTATATAACAAGAATGTTTATATTTATATAAAATTAGTAAATATAAAATAATTACGTACCCTAGTGGAATATTACCTACATCTTGAATGTCATACTTTTCGGTTAAGCAAAAATATCTTGAAATTAAAGTTCCGCTCACAACTGCGATCAACTCGATCGGTATTGGAAAGCTACATTTTTTATTTGCCCATGGCTTTTATAAGAAAAATGAAAAGTTATAATTATTTATAGAAGCATCTAGTATCTAAATATGTAAGTGCATGATAATTACCTTTAAAAATTCATTGTTACATACAAGAATAATAATCGTTATTAATGACATCATCACAGCACTTAAGTTTGTATTCTTTATCTCTTTAAATATGCTTATCAATGTCTGAAATTAGTTTTTTCAATTAATTCATCGTTGTTAGTATAGTTCAATCGAAATGAATTTGTTTGAATGCTGCATATATTTACTAAAAGGAGTTTGAAGTATCCTTTGTGTTTTGGAATTTTGATACCTAGCAAATCTTTAAATTGAGATACCAAAACATATACAGCTGCACCGGTTGTAAAACTATTCACTAGAGGTTCGCTGAGCAACGTGCTTATAATCCCCAAATGAAATATATACATTATAATCTGAAAGAAGAAATAGAAAGTAGTCGATCATTTTTAAATCGAATATATAGTAAGATGTTCGCGAAGCTTTCTCTACCTGATATATCCCAACCATCAGCGTAACAGCCGTTGCTACCTGCATGGGTGTAAATGCATATGAAACGTCGCCAGGATGAGTGGACAATAGTTCCGTACCATTCGCGCTTATAATATCATGTGGTTTAGAGTAAGTCATCACAGTTTTCCCAGTCATCAAGGAAACCACAGCAAAAGTTCCTGATGGGTGCCAATAATGTTTCATTGTTCTAGCTTGACTAATAAGTTCTTATTAAAAGGAACTATGTGTAACTCTTCTGTAATAGAAGTAGTATTTTACTGAATGCACAGATGCCTAGGTATGGTACGCAAAAAAGTAAATACTCATACTGTTCATAAGAAAAGTCAGAATCTTTTCATCCAATCAAATTCTATTATCGAAATTGTAAAAAAAATATTTCTCCCATACCCATCGACACATGTCTGGATGTGCCAAAGAAGAAGTACACTAGAACAGGGAAAAATGCCATGTATATTCCAACTATGGCTGGAACGTTCGCCAAAAGCGCATAGGCCATGCCCTGAGGTATATGCATAATCGCCACGGTCACACCAGAAATTATATCGGATGTTATGGAGTCTTTCCACTGATAAGTTCTCAACCAATTTATCGACGGGATCATAGATGTCACACATTTCTTCCAGTTTTTAGACTTGAAGGCATTTACTGTATCTTCCACAACTGTAAGCGCCGGTTCGGTAAAATCAATTTTCACATAGATTTATATATTCATATAGGAATATTGTATTTTGTGACGTGTACCTGACATATGAGGTTTCTCGTAATGATAATCTTCGTTTAAAGTTTCCTGCTCGTAGATAGGCCTCTCCAAATGAATTTGCACTAACGCGTCATGTTTCTCCATGTTGTCGGCAATTTGAAAAAAAGCTCTGTTTCAATGGAAGTAGCATCAATTAATTCATTATTGCTTATCTGTAGCAAATAAATGTTTTTAATATATATATATTTTGATTAAACTTATGGTACGCAAATAATTGAAAACACTTAAGGGATATAAAAAATGAAAATCTCTGTATTCTCGAAATACAAAATTCTATTATATAAGACGAGGAAATACATTTCTTCGAAAATATGTATTTTCTAAAATTTGATTGCGAATCTCATAAGGTTATTATAAAATATGACAGACTCTACTTTTAGATTATCACCACCGCCATTATTGTTATTTGAATAATAACTTGAAATATGTAGTTGTTTATAGAAATAAATAAAAAAAATTAACCTTAAAGTAATTCTTAAATATTGTTTTAATAACTTGGTTCTTTGTTACCTCGTTTCTGACGATGTCGTTTTGTATTGTTATCACTTGTTACTAAGAATAATTTAAAGGAAAATTAACTTTTTAAAAGGAACTTATACTTTAGAAGAGATAAAAAGTCACGCGTTTTCATTTCATTGTGAAATACTGATACAACAAACTTCATAACGCGAGGGGAGCGAATATATATACACACGCACACGTTCACGACATATTATCAGGAAGTATGTATCTTATTTACATTTGTCATGTGACATAAATATATGTCGCAACAACGAAACATACTAAATAGCAACAGTTGGTGTATCCGGATGCTTTCAATTCAAGGAATCAATATTGCTCAAGAAGTAGCAATATAGATACTCATAGGTAGTATATCCTAATACTAAACAACACAGAAATGAAAAGAAAACAATGTTTCCAAGCGCCAAACATTTTTATAAAAATTCAAGTAAACAATATTTGTTTTGACAAATATTTTCCGAATATACTTACATCCAACATATATTATTTTTATTATACAAGAAGTACAATGTTTCTCTAGCAATAGCTGTATCTACAATTTAAAATCTTAATGTACAATGAAAATTAATTTCGTATTTTGTAAATACATATATTATCTCAAATACATATATACATATCAAAAAGACATGTATGTACATATATCTTTTTGTAAGTATACGTTTTGTGAATTTTTGTAAAGATACATAGGTGAACATCTTACGGAGATTACATCGTTCATATCTTTATTAAATTAAATGCACATCTATTGTCGCTATAGGAATAAAATCGCATAGAGACATCACTACGTTGCGCGCAGTACTTCTAGGTACTTTTCCTCCCACTCTCCCTTTTGTTCTTCCACTTTGAAGTGTTATAGTCTTATCATGATGATTTTCTCAAGTAATGTATTATCCATTAGAAAAATACGAATCAAGCCGCTTCGTCGTTATTTTCGCTAAGCATTCGCGTGTGTTGGTAATTACGTTTTGTACCATATCCGCCCGAATGTTGTGTCTCGTACATTTTCCGATTTTCCAGGTAACGTCGGTAATTATTTTCTCGTTTTCTTCGTTGCTCTTCCGCCTGTTGTCTCAATTTCTCCGGGTTCATGTGCGTGGTCACCATATGTCTCGTCAACGAACTCATAAATTTATAGGTGATGCCGCACACATCGCACGAGAGTATCTCCTCGTTAGCTCCTTGCTACAGCGAACAATTATAAAAAGATATTTATTAACGTTAAAGGTCGCGTACACGGTAGAATGTATTTAAGAATGAATCGAGTTTCAGTAATTTCAAAGTGATGCGTACAAATTGCAGAAAATATGGGAAATATTAAAAAATCTATGAAAACCTTCTCTGTTGCACCGAGACACGAGGAATCTTAACGACTGAAGATCGTATTGATCATACGTACTTGTTGATGTACCATCATATGTCTCTGCAAATTGTTCAATCGGCTGAACTCTCGGCCACAAACCTCACAGTCAAATTTCTTATCCGGATCATGATACTTTTTATGGAGACTCAGATCAGTCGCATGCGAGAATGACTTATGACATACGTCGCATGTGTGGTTCCACTGATCGGCAGCTAAATGTGACTGTTCGTGTTTGACCAGACTAGCTTTCTCTATAAAACGGCGACCACAGTAAATGCACGCCAGTGGTCGTGACTGTGAATTGTGGAGCGCCAAGTGACGACGCAAAGCAGTCGACGTCGGGAAATTTTTATGACACTCGAGACATTGAAACGGTCGGTCACCGGTATGAGTCTTCCTATGACGGGCCAATGAATTTTGATCCGGATACCTGTATACAAAAATCAACTAATCCTTCTCTGAACTAAATACCAAGATCAAAATCTTGTAGATATGTAATTCGTAATAAAATCACCTCTTAGGGCAAAGATCGCACGGAAAGTTTCTGGTGGTAATATCTTCCTCGCGTGCGTGTTTCAATCTATTGTGCCGAAGTAATTGGAAAGATGTTTTAAAACTTTTGTTACAAATGTCACACTTCAAATTATCTGTTGTAGGAATAATAACTTGTGTCCGTTTTTGACCGTGTTCATCTTCGGATATTATCAAGGATATCGTCACCGTGTTATCCTCGTTGTCGAGATCAGCTGCGGAAAGCACGGAACTCTAAAAAAGAAAACGGAGATGGTAGTATACATTACTAGAGTATGCGAGAACCCGAAAATTATTGACAATACCTGTTTGTTATTATGAGGAGATTTTATTTCAGCATCTGGAATAGAATAAGATTCTTCTTCTTCCAATTGTCTGGCATTTTCTTCGGATTTTGCTTGTGTTTCTTTATTCTCGTGATCATCGTTATTTTCTGCGATAGCGTAATGACCATCTTCAGTTAAATATACTGGCTGCAACACTCCAGCGTCATCCTTGAAATATAATTGACCGTCCTCATCTTCGTGTAAAAATATTTGCTCCTGGGAATGAATCGGAAGGTTTAGTATGCTGTGATAGTACGAAATGTTTGTGTTACGCTTAAATATGAATGTCTTATTTCGAATAGCATTACTTGAGGATCATCTTTTTCTTGAGGTTCATCGGTGGTATCCATATTAGGTGTTTCCCATACTTGCTCATCCTGTTCCGCAGGAACAGCGTCATACACATACTGTTCGTTCTCGTCCACAGCCTGAGCTACGTACAAAGTCTCTATATTATCGCCTTCGTAATAAATTGTTCCTTCGACAGGTATAGTATTTTCATCGAGTTGCTCCATCTGAAAACATTGGTTTTGCCATTGCATAAAATAATTTTTTTTACAAATGAAGACCGAAAACAAGAAAGATGCTCACCTTAATAAAATGAGTATCGGACAGCTTGTCAGGGTGCAATGTTTTTACAGAATTTTGCTTTTTTGTACCAAGGACAGTATATAATAAATTGTTTTCGACATTCTTAACGATTTCGTGACTTACGCTATTATCAACATTCTCTTCGTTATTTACATTATTTTGATAATCTTGAGCTAGCTTGGACTTTTCTGTCCTATCTATAGACTCTATACTATCTCTAGATTCTGATCTACTCGTCTGTAGAGGAAAACTAATTGTTTGATTATTTACAGATTTCTTTTCTCCATGCAGAATTCTTTGCTCCTGTAACAATTCTGAGCAATGGCTCGTAGCATCCGAATTTTGTTCGTACTCCTCTTCCTCTTCCATATCTTCGTCCTGCCAATCTTCGTCCACATCGTACGTTATTACTTGTTTATTATTATTTTTCTGTGACTGTTCCTCTTCCACAGTTTCCTGTATATTATCCATTTTTTCAACGGAGTCGCTTTCTTCGAACGCGTAAACTTTCATTTCTGAAGTTTTATCGTATCGATCGTCTAGCAGTTTTTCTATGCATTTCTCGCTGTCTTCGTTGTTTATTTTTGTCTCTTCCACGAGAGAACAGTCTTGCGAAAACTCTTCTTCTTCCACCTCCTCTATTATTTCTATAATTTCTTGTATTTCAACGTCCGTGGAATCCTCTGTAGTCTCGGATTCGACTTCCATGTTTTCCTCCAAAATGGCATGTGTTAATACTTCCACCATATTTTTATCATTGCCGGTCTCTACAGTATCCAATATTTCATGGGACATTTCCATGGTAGTTTCAAAGTTCGAATGGTTCTTTAAAAGATAAAACACGTTTCGTTTCATTTCATTAATTTCAAGTTTTAAAACTTGAGACAAGGAACTATTACGCGAACGAGAAAGAATGATAACAACGCAATGTAACTAATAACCAGACTGTGGATGTTTATGCAAAATAAAGATTGTCTTCATCGATTGCAAGACACAGAAGCCACATAAAACTTTCTTTCTATTTTCAACAATTTTAGTAAATCGAGAATAACATATGGACGTTCTTAAATTGTCTTAATGTTTTTACTGTTTTAAATTACATCTACCAATTTTTGTCATAAATGCATAAAGATCCGGAGTCTACAAATAACGGTCACTAATTTGTCTGTACGCAAAGTATTTACCTTTCATGCTAAAAGTAATTTAAACATTCAATCCATTTATATTTTGGAGAAGATCGAATTTACCTTTGTAAGGAGTATATCAACAGTCTGGTATCAGGTGTTACATTCACTAGAAAAATATGTTTCCTTTCCGCTCATTCATTTCTACGTGCATGAGAAGTTTGTGTATATGCGTGTGAAAATAGCAGGAATGTAAATAGTTCGGTAATCCTAGAAAGAACCAAAGAAAACAGGATTAACGAGAAACATTCGGGAACAGAATGAAAAGTGTTCCTCCGTTTACTTTTTAAATTGATTTATACCAGCGTTTGAGAGTCCTGCACCGTGCGTGAGTCACGGACGTGTTCTTTCTAGGAAAAAGATTCGTTAAATTTGCATGGTTGCTACGTAGGAACAATTCGTACTTGAAGAAAGATGTTTGGAAATGTTCGCAAGCAAGTATTTGTATTTTATATGTGACAAGAGTACGCGGTTCACCAGTCGGTACGAAAATGCCTTGCATTTATCAACGGATAGCAAAATGGCTACAAAACGGCAACGATTATCTCCTTGGAAAGGTACACGCTAACGTGCGAAAACTTGAGATACCTCTCCGGCCAATGAACGAACAAACGTGTAAACGATTTGATTCACTGTACCTGATTTGAATTGTTGAAATGTGTAAGCGATGACGGAAAAAATTTGTTTTTACTCGGTCGATACGCGCCAATATAATATCTGTCTTTATCAGTCTCTATACTTCCTCCAGTAAGCAAGTGACGCCACTCGTCACTAAATTAGGTTGCGGTCACTACATTCGTAAATCGAACGGCTCGACGCCACGACGCGATCCATGTGTTTTCATTGGTCGAGGAGTTGAAAGACTCCGCACCAATTACCGATCAAACTATGTTTCGACGTTTTGTTATAACAACAAATCATACCGCATGTAACAAACCGCGAAAGCATGTCGTACTTTGTTACAGATTCATTCAAATATTTATGTTTACGCATTCAACGCGTTGAACAAACTTTTTTGAAATCAATATATTATTTTATTGTTCATTTATTCACATAATACTTAATTTATGCTCGATAATGTATTAAATGAAAGGACTCACACTTATAAAGTATAATAACCTTATGTTCCGAAATAGGACGTATGTATGTATATAAATAGCATATATTCCATACAAAATAAGTTATATATATGGATTACATAGCGAATTATTTATTAAAAGAATTTATTCTATTTTCTAATATATCCTAATCAATTTTTATTTACATTTTTAATCAAAGTCGCAGTAATCATATTTCTGCCTTTTTCAACACTGTATAATATATATACTACACCTTATAAAAATGCGTCTTTGCACAATCTTTTTCTAATAAATAATAAAATTGAGTCCCTTGTATCAATTTTGTTTTATTCGTATATTTTAGATTTATTAAATAGTCATTACGAATTAGCGACGTATGTCACGTATGAAGTAACCATATATTTTTACTGTGATTTATAACAACCACAGATTAGCGGAGCGTCATCAACACGTAAACCACCGTGTGGTGTGTGTGAAACGCAAAAAAATAATAAATAGTAATTTCGCAGTGCAATTTGTAAGTTTAAAAAATCGCACATATGTTACCGACTATTTTTGTACGAGAGTGTTGTACTATTTGTTAAAACATATTATTGTAGAGGTTATCATATTTATTATCGCCAAAAATGTGGGTTTACATCCTTGCAATTTTCTCTACGTTCGATTTTGCGGCGGCGTCGACCGGTTTTGATTTCGGCGATACCTTAGCTTTAATTCTTGGATTAATTATCGGAATTATTGGATTCTTCGCTTGCATGGGTGCCCATGCAAGACGTCGAAACGATCTGCCACGGATATGATTGCAAACCATTCCGGAATTTGTCCCGTAGTAAGTATATATATATTCATTATTAGACTGCGGATGTTTGTGCAAAATAAAAATTGTCTGCATCGATTGCAAGTAATAGAAACTATGAACTGAATGTTATTTCTTCAATCAATTCAATCAATTGCTTCCCTGAGGAATTATTTACCAAATCTTTGGGTATATTATTACTGGAAAAATGACCAAAAATTTGGACAGACACATTCTTGTTATGTTTATAAAATAATGTGAAATAGTTATGTCTAGAGCTCCGTAAACCTACATACAGTTAATAGAGGAGAAGTATCATCTATCGACATTCTTCGATTTGTCAAATTCTCCAACATTCTCGAATCTCATCTACTCAATTTTGCTATAAATGCATAAAGATCTGCAGTCTAATCATTATACTATTTAATTAATTTATTCTGACATGCATATAGCCATTCAATTTATTTATAACTTTCATAGATTATACATGTAATGTTCTACGTAGCATTGCAAAATTCTTTGTAAAGATAATTGATTTAAATTAATGAATTATCAAGTGTGTCTGGGTTTCAAACAACAAATTAATCCATCAAAATTATTTGACGTGCTTTTTTTTAGTAACTTGTTTTATTTAACTTACAGGATATCCGATGAATATAAAATTAAAGAAGAAAATGCTTTGCTTCAAGCTTTTTGAATATCGTCAATCGTACAATATTTTTATAAATTTATTAAAAAAATAACAAGTGTCGATATAACGCTAATTTGTATATAAACGTAAAGTATATCATTAAGAAATCATACGCTATATTTCTGTAACTATAATATCATAGTATAACATAATTGTTAAATGAAGTATACATAAATAAATACGATAATGGAAGATAATTAATAGAGGAAGAAATATTTGTGATCGGTTCATTTTTCTTGTAGTTTAATATATATATATTTAATTGAACTTACACAAAGGGTTTTCGAATCATTTTTTGTATTTTTATACGTTAAAAAATAATTATATGTAACATAAAAAGTATCTATGAAGATACAGCAATGATTACACCAATTAAGAAGTTGTATGTTTCTTGTCTACATAATATATTCATAAATTTTCACAAATATACAATGCATTTCATTAACATCGTAAGCTATACTTCAATGCAATCATTTTTCTCCGGTAAGGAATGGAAGAATATTATTCTGAGCACAATCACTTAAATCATTCCAAGTGTCTTTGCGTTAATTGACCAAAATTCTGAAGAAGTTCTGTAGTATAATGAAATTTGTATTTGCCTTTGTTAATTGTTAATTCCTTTCTGTACAAGTAAAGGATTCAAATTAAATTTCAAGTTGATCTGAAATTTGTTGAACATTCATGTATCTTTTTATCTAATCAGTCTTTATAAAACTTGTTATAGAATCCCACGCAACATAGCTTTTACATAATCCTTAAAGCATCTATGAACTTATATACTAGTTAGCACGGGAAAAGCTCTTTGATTATTTTTCTCTAAACGGTGTTCGTATTTTTCAATTTTTTATTACAGCAAGTATAATTCAATATTAATATACAAGGAATTTTTAAGAACTCAAGCGAATACTTTTTGGTCTTTAATCGTTGAATTTCTACCTTTTCTTTTTTGCTGTAGAAGTTTCATTTCTGAAAAGTACCATCTATCCGTAAATTGAATAATTTTCGTCTTTTTTTGAGATTGGATTTTGCATTCTTTACATTCGAGCACAAAAGAGCAAAAGATTTGATAGAATTTAAGAAAAATCAAAGAAAACTCATTGTCTCATCAAGAATATTCTGCTTGCCATTTGCGTTTTCTTTTAAATATCTCATGTAATGTATTCTTAAGCTTAAAGTAGTATACTTATATAATACATACAATATATCTATAAATCAACAAATTGTCTGTCTTGATCAATACATTACATACATATACATATATATATAATTATAAAAAATTATATATATATATATAATTATAGATTGCATTAATTATGTGAATTCATGTAATAAATTAAATAATTTGAATAAATTAGCTCATAAAATTCTAATCCATCAATATGTACGAAGATGCTTGTGAATTTTAAAATGTAGCAAAATATCTTTCACTCGTCTCTTTTGTCGTATTTTCTGAAAAATATATTGTAACACCTAAGTTTGAATGTAGTTATAAGTTCAATTCCATCGAGTTAGATGCCATATTGGTAGAAAAGAATTATGATGAATCCGTATCGAATTGCCCTTGCACATGCAACAGAGTTGTTCGGTATTCTTTGGTAAAACAATTAAAAATGTTTTACAAAAAAATTACTCCAATTATTCCAATTGTCGTAATACTGGATGCAGTTGAAATCATATCGTACAAACTATGTATTCAGAAAGAAACAGTTCATTGCGATATCGTTTAATGAAATATTTACTCTATTGTCTGTTCATTTCATTTATATATAATCAACGAATAAAGTTGAAAATAGACTTACAAAAAGAAAAAGAAAAAGCAAACAAAAATTGTCATTTTTTACCAAACTATATCACTGTAAAAAGATTACATTTAAAGTCAGTTTATTTTAAAAAGTTTTAAAATAGTCAGGTTTTATTTACGATCGAACATAGAAACTGCATTCATTGTTCAAAAGCCAATCCACCTAACAGTAAATGAACATATGTACATTAAGTATTACAAGTTACGCATTCTCTTTGAGTATTATTCTAATAAATTTATTTAAAAGTAACCGTATCAGATTAATTGCAATGTATTTCCGGGAGAAATACGTACAATTATCTATTATAATGTTTCGTTCAACAGCCACATGAATTTATTACTAGGTGGATCATGTTATATATATATATAATATTTTTGCTTTTCGAGATAAAAGAAGCAAAATCGATTCGAAACGCAATAGTAAAATTAATAGTATGTTGAATGCGTAGAAAGTAAGTCGTGCATGAAAAGAACCGATCGAAATTTATGAAAAACTCGGTATATGACCTATAATATAGTAATCGTAGGAAATCGTCGGGAAACAGATTCGTGTTTTAGTTCGAAAAGTAATAGCGTCTTCGATAACCATAATACTGACAATAATAAATTCATGTAAGAAGCAGTAGTAACTCGCAACATTAAAAGCGGCGCGAACTGCACATATTTTGAACGAAATAAAGATAACATCGTAATCATCGATAAACAGTGGTAATATTTGTAGTTATACAAACAAGCTATTCTTAACTATATTGCAAAATGCAATACGCGATAGCACAGATGAAAAGTCAAAAATGTTTCTTGGCTGGTTTATCCAAGCGTTATATTATTTTCCCTTTTGATATTTTCCTTTTTTGAAAACGTGTTACGAATTCGATACCTACATCACGTTTCTATTGAGCTTTTTTTTCTTTTACTTCCTTTTTTCTCTAATTGGATTCTCAATACCTAGGTTCGATTATCATTAAATTCTTTTTTTTTCATTAGATATGATTTTAATCATTCGAGAAACAAAACTGTTGAACAATCGAATTATTCTACAAACGAAAATTTCAAAGGAATGGATTGTGGCCACGTGTGAACTCTCTGAAATTGAATTTTCCAAACGAAATGCGCCAATTCGAAGCGAAACAACACGGAACTTTCGTTAAATTAAACTATATGTCTGACAATAAAAAATATCGATAATGGAGAGCCTAAAAAAGAAAAAAAAAAAGAAATAGTAGTCGACATAATATTAGACAAGATACATGGGACTGCTAACTAGTAACACATGACTTTTTTGTTTTAATAGAAGTAGGTAAAATCGCTAGAAATACATTAAAGCATAACAGTGACTATATTAATCATATTTCTTCTCTGCCTGACTCCTGCACAGTCACATACATGCACACATCAACATACACTCTCTCTTTCTCCGAAGCATCCAGTATACATTAACAGTTATACATATACATCGAGCAGAATGGCGGCGACACGCCATTTCGATCGTTAAGACTAGCTGAGGCCTGTACTAATGTGGACTGTGCCTAACAAAGAATTCGGAGCAGAAAGGGTCTTCTTCTTTTAATATAAGCATTTCTCACTAAACAAGGATATTCGCTATGTAAGCACAGTACAGGTAAAGGCCTCTATCCTCAACTTCCCAATCGGTCATTCTTTTCATTTCTTTTTTTTCCTTTCTCTCGCTCACTCGCTCTCTCTCTCTCTCTCTCTCTCTCTCTCTCTCTCTCTCTCTCTCTCTCTCTCTCTCTCTCTCTCTCTCTCTCTCCCGTCTTTTTTGCTCACGTTTCGTCCAGATAATTGGATCCATTTAAAATATTCTCCGCGTACAAGCCTTATATTTCACATCTGCTGCGAGGCATTACATATCGAATGTCAATATCATGCTCGAGCGTACACGATAAGAATATTCCAACGATTAACTACCATCGGAGTACATCCTTAAATACTTTCATTCGAGCCTCCCCCCTATGTACGCAACATCCAACAAGGACGAGGGTAACAATATACGTATTTAGCAAAACTATATTATAATATAACAATCGTAATAGTAATTGTATGATCTCTCATACTAGTTGACAAGGGGCAACAAGTTTAAATTAAGAATCTACAGAAACATCCCCAAACTCTATACTTCAGCATAAAACAAACAACATGTTGTCTAAAAATGAAGAAAAAAGAAACACATTTTGAACACGAAGATGTAATTTTGGACTGTGGACGTTTTATGCAAATATATCTGTTTGTGGACTGACTTGTTCGTTTCTTTTTGTTGAGGCTCCATTGTAATCGAAAGGAAGTAAATGCATAAAGCCGACAGTGTAAATACAGGGTGAAGCACCTAACTTGATCATTTCGAATAATTACTTAACGGTACAGTTTTTATGATATTGTTGAAACGTGGGATTTAAACGGCATTGGAGAGCACATCTTATAAGGATGCGTGGTTTTTTCGTGGGTGGAGGCATTTCAGAGATTTCAAGGTCACCTTAATGTTTTTTAAATGGCAAGACCTACTTTCTGTATCGTGAATCGATAGACCATCGAATTCTGAGTAAAAATGTATCGACCTCCGTATGTCCGAAATCTAATGGTTAACGAGATATTATCGAAA
>JAQQRU010000025.1:208951-249000 GCA_028455605.1 Lasioglossum malachurum
AAACGAGTCTACTCCCTTTAAAATCACTTTATACCTAGGAAAAGAAAAATGTATGATTTACCCGCTAAGCTGGTCGCGACGGTGTGATAGAGCACAGGATGGTGCTGATGGTGATGCTGATGAAGCGCACTCGCTTGTTGCTGTTGCTGAATCAATAGTTGCAGCTGGTGTTGCTGAAAACGTTCCAACTCCTCCCTGTGTCTTCTTTGCAGTGTCTCTAACTCCATAGTTTGTCTTTAGAAGGTGAAGAAATGATTTTAGAAAACCAGAGAGTTTGAATGTTTAATTGTTAGAAAGTCAATTTACTTTTTAATAAGTAGTTGGTATTCCTCGCTGGGCGTCAACGTCCAAAGTCTTTCGTCCTTCTCCGTTTGCTATAAATAACACAGCAATGATCACAAATTGTCTCGAGGCGATCGATATACTTGGAATATATGACTGGGATACTTGCTTCCACCGTAGGACCACCGACAGCAGACTGAATAGGTTGGATGGGCGGTATAGAACCTTCGCGACTATGAATCATTTGAACTGGTGTACCTGCAGTTCCAGAGAATATCCGACATTTATTTTTACACAAGCCAATTTTAATGAAACTTTTTTTTGTAAGTTAATTTCCTTACCCTGTGTGTCATCCGCATGGTAAACCTTTGGATCCTCTGCATATGGTTGCTGGTTTGGTCCAGCAGCATTGTTAGGAGGACCTGCGACCTTGGAAACGACGAACCTTGATATTTTTCTAACAGGTTGCGTTGTACTAACCTTCTATCAAAATTTTATAATTATTTTACAAGTACTTTAGATTGTTCCAAGTTTTTACAGTGTTTCTAAAGAATATTCATCAACGACTTCGAGCTTCGATTACACAGATGCATCTACATACCTCCGATACAATTTCCTGCGACTCTGTTTGCACTGGGGTGTTCGTGTCGGAGCGCGATGTAATCACGTTGGGAGTAACAGTGGCAACTGGCACAGTCGACGCGGCTGGAACGGTGGTTAATAAACTTTGAGTAGACTGCAACGACGGTTGTAATTGGATAGAGCCAATCGCAGAAACAGGAGGAGTCATGGGCTGTGGAGAAGCTGTTGAGAGTATCGAGCCTCTGTGATGAATTTTTGCCAACTCTTGCTCCAACTCCTGGAGACGAGATCCTGGCCTTTGGGTTCGAATCTTTATGCTTTCCTTGCTGGGACTCATGGTTTCCGATCCTGCAGCACCTCCTCCAGGTGTTGGACTATCCAGGGAACAATCTACATGCTGAACACACCAAATTTCCTATATTGTATAATGTCAAAGCAGGGACTGATAAGGTTCTGGATATGACTGTTTCAAACTGTTATTAAACGGTAATATCTCCAAAGTAAAAGTATGTGACATACGGCGTTCTTCCTGACAACCACAGATATATCGATTCGGATCGAAACCAATATTATCTCCTATCTTCTAATCTTGCCGATACAACTTACCGTTTGGGACAAAGCAAGCTGGTGGAGGGAACTGTCTTGAACTAAAGCCAAAGTCTCGACGTTTGTTGTAACATTTGAATCGGCCAAGGTAGTCGATGATTGTATCGTTGTCTGAGGTGACAAGGGACCCTACAAAGAATTGTTCGTACCACTTGTAGTAACAGTAAAAATGTTACCAAGCATTTGGACAACTTAATACGATTTATACTTACTACGCCATGTGTGGTTGAAATCGGCATACCAATATTGACCAACTTCTGCTGCAAAGAGTTCATATACGCATCGTATCCTCCTACTATCTGATTGTTATGAGGAGTAGCTGGATAACTAATAGGCGGAGTTCCTACGTTGAGCGCTTCGGATGGCTGGCTGGTTAGCTGCACCAGTTTCTGATGAAGATCTGCTATCGTCTGTGGACCTGTTCCCCCCACACCGCTTGTTCCAGCCGCAGGATCTGGGACTTTGTCCAATGAATTTTGTTGACTCAGTTTTCTGTGCTGTTGTTGCTGTAACGCTTGATTTTGCGCAAACATTGACGAATCCACAGATTCGACGATCGTGTGTTCAGGGGTTACATCGTGGCTGGAATTTTCAGCTTCCGATAGCAGATGATATTCAGCGCTTATCCGCCTAATGTTTGAAGAAAATAAAAACTTTAGTATGAATTTAATTCCTCGATAAGAATGCGTGTACGTACCCAGTTGTCGTAACTGCTTCCTGCCCCTCCATTTCCAACGGTTTGCTCGAAGAAAGTAATTGTTCCTGAAGCTTCAAGTGAAGCTGAGATTGATGATCGGATTGAACAAAACCTTCTACGTTTTGCATATCTTGCATAATTTGTTGTTGCATAGGGATCGTCTGTTGCAACTGTGGCTGAGACTGTTGAGGATGCCTCATCTGCCCGGACTGTTGTTGTATAATCTGATTGGAGGTAGCGATCCATTTACCTTGCACCACCGTTTGAACTCCTTGAAAATTTTGCTGCGCGATCTGCAGCTGAGGATCCATTTGTTGGGTCGGGTTCAACTGCATCGTCTGTTGCAAAGGCATCTGCGTTTGTTGAGATTGCTGCTGCGCGACTTGCTGGAACGTTTGCGAAATTCCCGATTGCACTATGTTCGGTTGATAATTATGTTGCACCTGAGACGGTATTTGTATCTGACTCGCCTCCGGTTGAATCGGTTGAAAATACTGTTCGGATTGGAGAGTGGGTTTATAGTCGAGTACCGTAGCTGCTGAAACGTTTGCAGCTGGAGTTTGCTCGTGGCTGGTCATACCGTGAGGTGTCGCGGATTTCGATTTTGGATTGGAAAGTATATTCGCTAAATTTTGCGCCAAATCTGGAAGGGTCGACGATACTTCCTTTGTCTTAACTACCACTTTCGGAGCAACTTCTGGATTGACGACTTGTTGGACAGGAACCGAAACAGGCATGGACACGTTCGTTGGAACGTTCATCATGTTTTGGGGAGCTGGTTGTAGTTGTTGCGTCGGATCCAGTATAGGTTGCGGTAACGGTGCAACGTTTTGACCTTCTTGCTGAGAAATCAGTTGAGCATGCTGCATGTGATGCACGGACGAACTAGGCACAACCATGGATTGCTTCTTATCTTCCGTGAGATTCACTATTTCAGACATTTGTGAATCGGTCGACATATTCGACGCGGTCGAAATATTTGATATCCTACGATTCCTCTCGTCCACCATCGCTGCCGGCTGCAACTGTTGGATCGGCCCGGAAAGTATCACATACTGCTGATGCGGTATCTGTTGAGGATGGAATTGCTGCATTGTTCGTTGAGCTTGCATCTGTCCTTGATGCTGAAGTTCGGGTTGAACGTGCATCTGCGTTATATTGTGTTGCTGTTGTAACAGAACGTTGCACTGCATCGATTGATTCGGATATTGTCCTGGTATGTTAACGCTGTTCGGGGGGATTTGTGATTGCGTTTGCAAATCTTTTTGGACTGTAACCATAATGTTCTGAGGTACAGGTTGCATCTGTTGCTGCAACTGGTGCGCTATCGTTGATCCTGGTACGATCGCGTTATGCGGACTAGATTGTATGGTATTAATGTTCGACTGCACCTGTGGCATAGATGGTATTCCTTGTCCTTGCACAGCGTTCTGCAGACCGATCGTTTGTTGGCCCATTTGTATCGTTTGAACTGAATCTACTTGTTCAGAGACATACTGAGTATTCTGTATAAGAGCTTCGACGCTAGGTTTCTCAGGGACAGCGACTTGCGCTTCTAAAACATTTACTTCTAACTCGTCGTGTTTTGCCAGTGCTTCGTCGGTTACGCTAATTTGGGACACTAAATTCGACTGTGTTGCCGAAACGTTAGCTCTGTCAACACTTTCTATGCTAGACTCCTCCTCTTCGTTAGCAAGAATCTTCTGCTCGACTACGGGACTAACTAAAAATCTAGAGATTTTTCGAATTGGGAGCGGCGCGGTTAGCGTGGCTACCTCTGTAGCTGTAACATCGGCCTGGGTTTCCTTGCTCGATTCTCTTTCTTGAAGATCGGTTGGGTCTTGGAGCACAGATTCCTTCAGGGTCTCGCCACCTTGGTTCCCAATTCCATCGTGTACCGAACTCTGAGTATATGTCGTGGTGCACTGATAGAATTTGTCCTCTTTGAGCACATTATGCAGTTCTAAGCCTGCTTCCACGTTGGTTACGGTAACCACGGTTTCTTGAGTATCGGTTGGATCGCTTGGTAAATTGGTCGGTGTCAGCGTGTCCGTGTTCTGCGTGGAGGTAGATGATCGTCTGGATGCTTCAGCCGACGTGTTCTCTAGACCCACTTGACTGTCAGGTGTTTGGACGCTCTGTTGTTTCTCGGTGGTAGCGCCAGTGATATGAGAAAGAATCTGATCAATCGGCAACAACTTCGTTGGTGTAGAGGTGTTCGATGTTTCGTCTCTCTGGAAGCATATAACGTATAATTGGTCTAGGTGAACGTGCGAAGTCAGTCTCACAAAATGATTGCAACGCACGTGAACAAAACAAGGCTGTGTTACAAACTAACCAATCTATTACAGATAGTATACTTAAAATGTACAAATAAATATAAAACGTTCAAAGGAGGACACACGCACTGTATCCCTAGCAACCAAGGTCTATGTCGATGCAATACGATTATTTAACAGAACCACTTGTAACAAGTGCTATTTTACTCTTCACATTCTACAAATACAACATTGGTATTATATATTTGGAGTTCGCATGGGATTCTGCGAAATACATTGTTGTTTGAATGAATATGTCTAGCGAGGGGATTAGAATTTTCCTGAAATACTGTCCAAAATACAAATTAAACATAAAGATCAACATGTGCATAAAAATGAAAGCATGAAATTGCCTCGCTTAAATATTCCAAACATTGTATTACGAACTGCGTACGTGATGAGCTTATTAAACACGGGAGAGATGTCGTCGTATGATACCGGTGTGTGCCTTGAAAAAGATACCCAAACATCCGAACACAATATGTATATGTATATCGTGAGTCAGAAAAGGATGCGCAAACACGTCCACGACTATAACGACGAAATATAGGGGAAAACAGGAAGAGGTTTCGTCGGGGTCGATGAACTCACCGAACGGTGTCTACGATGGACTTTGTACGACGATCGGTGGCTGCTTTGACGAGTTAGCGAGCCATGTCTCACCTGCTGCGTCCAAAACGATACATACCAATTATATGTACACCCTTATTTCTGTCTTTCTTAATGGAATTATGTGGTATATATGTTGAGTTCATACGTTACTCGGCAATTTAAATACGAAGCTTGTAAAACATATAAAATATTTAATTGTACAAAGATAATACGTTTCAAGATGTTTGCCGTATCTAAAAATATCAACTTAACAATATGTCGCGTATATTCTTAACTTTAGAAAGAACAGTTAGAAGTCCTGTTTCTCGTACAGCCACTCGCAATAATATTCGGACATACTTAAAAAGACAATAACCTTTTTAAAGTTCTCGAAAAAATCCAATATTAAAAAAGTTATCGTCTTTCGAAGAGTGTCCAAATATTATTACGAGTGACTGTAGCTTACCTTGCGCAGGTTCATTGCTTTGAAGAAGTAGAATTGGAATAATGACAGTTACATTAATCTTAGATCTATACTTAAATTCCTTAATACGTAGTATGGACTTTTGTGTATCGGGTCCTTAATTATAAGTTTGGAAGTATTCGTAGAATGACAAGAAAGTTGAAAAGAAAACTGTTACCTTAGCTGTATCAAGACTGTGGTCACGATCTCTAGGTCGCCGACTAGTGACTGGGCTACCACCAGCTGACTGATCCGGTGGACCGTGTGCCACCAAAGGTAAGGCTCTTGTAGGGTCCAGACGTAACTGTTTCACGATATCTTCTATCAATTCGACGAACGTTTCGCATTGGGATTGAGGTAACAAATTTTCAGCTACCTGTGTAATCGAATAAAACAATTCCTTTATCGTCTCTCCTTAAATATTTACTTAATACAATTATATTGTTTACTTGCCAAATTGTTAGCTATATCGGTGGGCACCATATCGTCCCGGTCAAATTTAAATGTCACTGTTTTCTGCTTGCTCGTGTCCAGTTGACACTCGACGGTCACGGATTGACCCTCGCCGCTGCTCACCGATAAAACAGTCAACTTAATACCAGGTTTCTTTCGTTTAGTACCGGATCGTTTCACTCTGCTTCTCTCGGAAGAAACATTCTCCGAACTTTCCTGAGTAACCCTATAAGAATACAAAGTTTTAATCAGAAACACTTTGACCATGTTTAACGCTAGAATTACGGAGCTCTAAAAGTGACTATTTTACATTACTTCATAAAAATAACGAGAATGTGTTGATCCAAATTTGTATCCACTTTTTAAATAATATAAGTATATCCAAAGAAATAAATTTGTCGAGTAACTCTGCATGGATGTATCTTTACAATCTCAATAATCGTAAGTTAAGACCTAATCTAGAATGAATTCCTTCATTTACCCTTCGCTCGGTACTGTTGCTTGGCCCGTAGCATTAGCCAGGTTAGGTGCATTCGCTTGGTCTTGAACGGTAGATGGTAAATCAGCTGGTAACGATTGCACAGAGTCCATCGTATCCTGTTTGGGTAACGAAGATCTATCCGTAGAGATCTGATCTGTACCCGGAACAAAATGTTGCTGGTGTTGCGTGGTTGTAGTGGACTGCGCTGGAATACTCATTCCAGATGACATAGACACGGATGTAGGTACGCTGGAAGTTTGCGGATATTGCATCTGAACTAAGACGTTTTGCTGGGGCTGCGACTGATGCCCGCCATTTGGAAGAATGGTGGACGCGGGTTGAATTTTTGGAATCGTGGCAGTCGCTGCACTTTGTATGAGCGTTGCCGCTGATGAATTTTGAATATTAATACTCGATGGTACGGAAACTGGAACCTGGCCCGATGGCTGTTGTTGTATGTAAGACTGTGAAGTTGGTGGCCCCGTACTTGCGGATATGCTCGTATGCGAATAAATTTGAGTAGTAGGCTGATTCGTTGATAGTATCTCCACGTGACCAGTTGGATTAGGGGTGGTGTACGAATGGTACATCGATTGAGATATATTTTGCTGGTACATAGGCTGTGTATTGTATCCAGAAGTTCCTGTAGCACTCTGTTGGTAAAACTGTTGATTTTGCACAGTCACTTGTTGCACTTGTTGTACTTGCTGTACATGCTGCACCTGCGGCTGAGAATATTGCACTTGTTGAGTCTGTTGCATCTGCTGGTGCACATGCTGTTGCTGGGACAAAATCTGTATTTGCGATTGCAGCTGCGGCTGTATTTGCGGTTGCATTTGATGACTCATCTGTTGCGCTACGTTCATCTGATTCAACTGTATATACTGTTGTTGCTGCTGATGGATATGTTGTTGCTGTTGGATCTGCTGTTGTTGCTGTTGGAGTTGTTGTTGCTGCTGCTGAATTTGCTGTTGCTGTTGTTGTATCTGTTGAGTCACTTGAGGGAATTGTGGTTGAGTTTGCACGGTTTGCGGCGTCGAACATTGCGATGAAGTAGGATTCATGTTTTGCGAGACATGCGATGGATACGGTTGTTGTTGTTGCTGTTGTTGATACTGCTGTTGCAATTGCTGTTGATACTGTTGTTGTTGATACTGAACTTGTTGCTGAGAAACTTGAGGAACTTGTTGCATCTGTTGCGCCTGCTGAGGCTGAATAACCGAGGTTTGTTGTTGCATCAATGGTTGTTGTTGGACTAATTGAACAGGCTGTGGTTGTAAGCTATGTTGTTGGGATGGTTGCGCAGTCGGCTGCATTTGCTGTTGCGGCTGCATTTGCTGTTGCGGCTGCATTTGCTGTTGCGGCTGCATTTGTTGTTGCGGCTGCATTTGCTGTTGTGGCTGCATTTGCTGTTGCGGCTGCATTTGTTGTTGCGGCTGCATTTGCTGTTGTGGCTGCATTTGCTGTTGCGGCTGCATTTGYTGTTGCGGCTGCATTTGCTGTTGTGGCTGCATTTGYTGTTGCGGCTGCATTTGCTGTTGCGGCTGCATTTGCTGTTGTGGCTGCATTTGTTGTTGCGGCTGCATTTGCTGTTGCGGCTGCATTTGCTGTTGCGGCTGCATTTGTTGCTGTGGCTGCAGAGGTATTTGATTCTGTTGTAATTGCATTGGTACTTGACCCTGCATTTGAATGCCCATGTTGGATTGGATCTGCTGCTGTTGTTGTTGCAATTGCATTTGCTGAAGCAGCAACTGTTGTTGCAGTAAATTCTCATTAGCCGTGGTAGTGGTATCCGCTTCTCTGTCTAACCGTTCTTTTTCTTCTTTGGCTTTGCGTTCTTCCCTTTCCCGTAACAAAGTAGTAATCTGGGACTTTAACATTTTTGCTACAGCCTTAACGTCTTCTTCGAGGATCAGGCTGGATTTAGCCATCTCCGAGGCTACCTCCTCCGCGTTGTCCGCTTGAATGTCGAAATCGAATTGTATCGCCTCGTTCTCTTTATGTTTATTGGTACGCTTTTTAGGATCTAATACTCGAAGTCGAAATTCGACGCGGGACAGTTCCGCGTCCGCTACCGCCGAGTCTCGCGAAACCATTTCCAATTTTAAACCAACATCGTCCGCGAAAAATTCATGATTTAAAAGATCCTTAACCAACGGTCGTTCTTCTTTCTTCAGCCGAATACACATTTCAATGATTTCTCGAACCTCTGGATTTTCAACTTTGTCATAGCTCTGTGGCTTCACTCCCTGTAAAATAAAAAAAAAACATTTTATGTAATGTTAACCGGACACTTACAAGATCAGGTATAAATTTGATATTAATTTCATATTACCGATACTACGCGCTTATATATTTGCGCAGGTCCAGTACATTCAGAGTATGGATATTCGCTAGTAGCCATTTCAAGCATACACATTCCAAATGCATAAACGTCGACAGACTCATCGTAATGCTCCTCATACATTTCCGGTGCCATAAATTCAGGTGTACCAATCACGCTTTTCGCGAAACTTCGATTTTTCAAAGTCGCAAGACCCAAGTCGCCAATTTTTACACTCCCCGTTGTACCAGTAATAAAAATATTGTCGCACTTCAGATCACGGTGAATAATTGGCGGTGATCTCGAATGTAAAAAGCTAAGGCCTTTCAAAATTTGCCGACACCAAGACTTTACTACCTTCGGATTAATTTTCTTAAAACGTCTTAGGTATCTGCGTGAAAAAATTGATCGAATCGATTAGAACGGTATACCTATAACATTGTTGTACATTATACGTATAATGCAATGCAATACTCACGTCTTTAATGTTCCTGAAGTCATAAGTTCAGTGACTAGTACAATGTATTTCCTACGTGTAAGTGTAACTTCCCAATAATCATAAAATCTAACAATATTTGGATGTTGCAATCCTTTCAACATTTCTGCTTCCTCCCTAAATCTCAGTCTTTCTGTCTTGTTTAACTTTTTTTCCTGAATCAGAAGCATATGAAAACATGTGAATTCCGAAAGCTTTGTATACAAGAAATATTTGATTGAATTCGTGTTACCTGTAATTCGCACCAGGCAACAGCCACGCCAGTTTGAGTATCCAAACCCCTATATACAGTCTTAAAGCTGCCTCTACCGATTTCCTCCTCGAATTTCAAAAATCTACCGTCCGGTGATATACCTATAGCTTTCTCTTCGTCATCGTCATCTTCTACATTTTGAACTTTCACTTTCATCAATAAATTTCGAACTTCTTCCATGGCCATGGTTTTCTGCGTTAATTTCTCGTCCGCTTTAAAATTTTCGTCGAGCAAGGGACCGATAAAACCTTCCACCGTTTCTTCCTGCACGACATCCTTCTGGGCATCTTTCTCCGTTTTGATCTCGTCCTCAATATTTATGTCTTTAACGTCCTCCATATCGGTATCCAAAGGTGGTACTTTCCCTAGTTTACTCAGAGATTCATGAAGTGCTTGTGCAGCAACAATATCGCTGATACTGGTGCCATTGTCATCTTCGTCGTATATCGTCACTTCTCCCTCTTCTTCTTCCCGTTGCGTGTCCATATCCTTCCCTTCAGTATCCACTATATCTTCTGACACTTTCGACGTCACAAATCTCGAACTCTTCACCACTTCCTCGTTCAGTTGAGCATCCTTCTTGTCCCCGACAGCATCTTCCTCGGAATCTTTAGCAACGCCCTCTTTCTCCGCCATATTGGTAGATTTCGACGAGTCGGTAGATGTTTTCCGTTTCACCTCTTCATTACTTTTACTATTACCTGTTGAATTCGTGGATGTTTCCATGGGCGAGTCTATACTTTTCCCTATATTTACTTCATTCGAAGTCTTACTACTGTGCTGCACGATTAGAATTTC
Source organism: Lasioglossum malachurum (assembly GCA_028455605.1). Lineage (NCBI taxonomy): Eukaryota > Metazoa > Arthropoda > Insecta > Hymenoptera > Halictidae > Lasioglossum > Lasioglossum malachurum. Next base: position 219,295 of record JAQQRU010000025.1, read on the forward strand.
TGTGATATACTTACTTTTAGATTTGGCGGTTCTGCCCTCGCTATTACTGCATCGTGTGCTTATGGAAGATGTCGAGAATACTTTCTGTTTATTTTGTATGATTGGTGTTTCCTCGTCGATGCTATTCGCCGATGTTTTTCTAGCGACGCTCGAAGTTTTCGAGGATTCGGAACATTCTGTGGTCGTTACTTTTGATTCGCTAGTATCTAATGATAATTTCTTGTCTGATACGTTCTGCGACGACTCAGCAGCACCTTCTTCACTGATGCTACATTCCACGCTCGTCTCATCTTCGTCCGATTTTCTCGATTTCACTCGACTAATTGGTGTTGAAGGCGTGGAACTAGATCCTGTGTCATTTCAAAGTAGAATCGTTAAATAAGCAAGCTCGTCAAACGATCGTCAATCTATTATATATACAGAACCTGGGACATTGAACACATTTTCTGTCGCAGTGATAGCTTCCTCTGCGTCGCTGAAACTGCGCTCATTTTCATTGTCTAACGATGGCGAATTGAGATTCCGTGAGGATGATTTTTCCGAGATGCGTAGAGCAGATAAAACTGTCTTTTTCGAAGAAGGTGAATTACTCGCAACTCCGTTGGTTGTTATAGACAATGAATCCGTACTATGATCGCTCCTCTGTGTTCGTATTTGTTTCTTGCAAATTGTTGTAGAGGAACGACTTATACTCGATGCCTATAAATAAGTTATACGTTACGTTTAACAAAGATACTTTCTTCTATTTGTCAAAGAAGTTAAAAGTCTTGTAACATGGAAAAAATACAAAAAAAAAATACATAACAAACCTTCCGATCACCAGAATTATGAGCACTAGTACCAGCTTGCGAAACAATAGACAATTTTCTTTGGCGTTTATGATTATGTGTGAGATTATGGATTCTCTGAGTGGTAACAACGGAACATGGGCCTCCACTTTCCGGAGAGGCTAAGTGGCCCACTGCCAAACTAATCCCACCCTGGTTATTAGCACCTCCACTGGCCACCAGCTTTGGACACAAGCTTGACAGGCTACTTCCGCCCGAAGATCGTTGCCTATTGGTCTCATACCTAAAACATTATCGAAGGTACTACGTAATTATAACGCTATTTAAGAGCAAGCTAATTTTTAAATCAAATCAAAAAATTGTTTTAGGATTACACTTTGGCATAATATCAATTTTACGTCTTCCATATTTTTTTATATGGAATAATGAATCTATTATATTTGCAATATGGCTATGCTTCCAAAAGACAAGCTTAAGTATAACAAAAAAGGAAAGAAGGAATAAACTTATTTCTGATTCTCACTAGATGATAAGACTACTCAAAAAGCAAATTAAAATAGTGTTTAATTTATCTCGAAAACAATAACACCACCTGAATGAATATGAAAAGAAATTAAGAGAGTGTTATACACATACGTGTATGTTTTGCGCTGAACTCTTCTCACGTATGAATGTGAATAGCGATAAATAAAAATAAAAATACTAATTATGTTTTTAGTCTCATCGGTACTAAGCACGCGTGTCGAGATTAAAGTCATGTTACATTACATAATGCCAAAATGTTACGAATGATATGTTCGATTACTTCCAAATCTCACAAGAAGATGAGATACGTATACGTTACGTTTAAACATCATCTATACAAGTAACGAAAACAAATAATAAAAACACATGAGTAACATGAATTACAAAAAGTGGTAAGCCGAATGTAATGTAAATGATGTGTTACTCTATTAATGATGTATTATCTTTTCATCGATGTTTCAGAGATGATGAGTGCTAACTGAATAATCTTATACTGCGGCATAACAGTCATTTACATCATATATCTACTAACCTTTGAATTTATACAAAATTTCATACTTCAAGATGAGGCTCAGTAATTCTGAAAATACATATTTCAATTCATATTTTCTTGTTTTCTTTTTTAGAATGAAATTTTCGTTGTTGTTATATTTTTTGGCTTTATGTATAAATCTTCAACATGAATTTATTTATTCGATCGAATCCTTTCGTTATAAAAAACCTACAGCTTCTAAAGATATCGATTGTAACGCTTTAAACTATATGATGTATTAAGTACATCCTATATTCTTTAATATCTAAATGAAAAGTACAGATGAGATGCATACAAGTTCCTGTGTACGTGTACCTTTGTTCGAAACATAATTGCGCTTCATTAAAGTGTGTATACATTTAAAATTTTCCGGAGTAGAAAAGAGTTTTAAAAAATTTGCGAAATAATTAATTCTTCAGAAAGAATTTCAAAGTATACATGAATCAATCGTATATAAAATGTATTGTCCTTTAAATAAGAAGCAAAAACTGAAGTACAGCAAAGAATTTAAATGACAGAAGGTAAAACATGACAATGTAAGAAGCATGATTTTGATACAGACATCATTATACCTGTCCTGCCTGCTGTGGCCAGACGAGAGGAGTCCACGCACTGTATTGCCTATAGCTGCTCTCTTTTTAGCTTCTTTCTCCTTTTCTCTGTACCCACCGGCTCCAGTGCTCACCTGATGATCTTGACGATTGTTTCGCTCTCCCTGGAATTAGAATGTCAGCGATACAAAGAATCACTTTAACAGCAACACAGAAAATTGGAAATCAAAAAGCATATAAAGGAAATCTGAATTTTGTGAAAATTTACCTTAATGCTTAAAAGTTTTATACTCAAATTAGTACTTGTATTTGTTGGAACTGGACTCAAATCACACCGTACTCTCCTATGGGATTTTTCAACAATCGGTGGATCGTCATCTAATTCTAATTGATTTCCAATTGAAAAAGGACGAGTTTGCGTTAACAAAATATCCTCTGTATTGTGCTTCTGACTGGTGCTCACCGAACTCACTGCCTTGTTTTCATTGCAGCATCTCGGCATTGCACATAACCAACTTATGAAAGAGTTCACTTTATAAAATTTCTTTTCACTTACTAAGTATCTTTCTTCGCTCTCCTTTATCGACTCAATTAATATAGAAATTTTATGGAAACTTTTTTTACTATCGTATTACTTCTCGTGAAAACAGTTCATAGCGTCTTCCTTGCTTCCTTTATTTTTTTTTAATTAAAATTATTTCTCAAACTATAAAATACTGAATGTATTTATAGTGTAAAGAGTTTACGATTCTTATGTTCATCACAGATTTTTTCCTTTTTTGTTTGGTGTATATATTTTGCTACTTTGAATACTCAATAAATATTTAATACCAAAGAACTTGAACGATTCTGAAATCAGAAAGAGAAACACAACTGTATATAATAACAATTACAAAAATGATTAATCGAAGCGCATCGATTATTATTACAAAAAATTATGCAATGAAATTAATTATATAAACAATTATTCTGAGAAACTGACAAAACGCTGCTCGACTAGTTCGATTTCGAATGCGAACATTAAGTATGGTTTATTGAGTAAATTTATAATTTATTTAATGCACGTGTCATTATACAAATTTTCAAATTTATTATCCTTATATTTTCTTCGTATATATGAATAATAAAAAAAAAGATTCGTTAATCTGAATAGACTAACTGATTCATCCCACTTTGACACATGGAAAATCTATGACACTGATCAAAGTAACATATATCTTTGCTTTATCATACGTTTTTTTCTCATATATCAACCCATCTAATGTCAATAATTTTTCTAATAATCCGCATGATACTTGTGCGCCAATATATACGCGATTGTATATATGCCATATGTTAAATACACGAATAATGTTCAAATTGCATAGCAACTGTATGAGAAGTGCAACGAAAAATCAACAGATCATTCTCCATAAATAATAAAAGCGAAAAAGAAAAGTAAAAAAACAGTAAAATCAGGGGCACAAGAACATTGTGATTGAAATAGAATTCTATCAATAAACCTTGAATTAATCTATTTTACAGAGGGCAGAATTGCGCGCGCGCGCGTATGTATGTACGAGGTGCGTACGCGTGTGCATACTCTTTCTTGTGGACACTATGTAATTCCTGTTTTGCAAACGTTTGCGTATGCTGTATGGATTGTATAAATTTAGCAGCATCAATAGTATAATGTTGATCACGTCGACTGCCAATAAATGTGAGGGCAACCGATCTCAGAATTAGTGCTTCGCGTACACATGTATATGTATATACATATATATATACATATATATATATATATGTATGTATGTATCGGGTGCGCGCGTACGGTGTATACGTATCCAACGTTACAAAGGGAGACAAAGTATTTTCTTATTTGTCAACAAGGTGAACACACTCGTATTTCTCGAACTGTAACGCGACGACCGCGGGAATACTGGTTCAAACGAAGAAAATGAACCGGGAGTAAAGAAGAGGGGGGAGGGAGGGGGGGAGGGAGAAGGAGACCGAGGAAAAAAAAATTTACTTCGTCAATAACGCAGTATGTTGTCAAGCATCATGGAACAGTCACTTGAAAAATGTTGACAGTATATAGCAAGTAGCAGGTCTTACGTATATACTGTGATATACGTATCTCACGGACACACCGTTGCACTGCATGCTGTACACAGGGAACGACTGCGTATTACGGGGTGAAGAGGAAGTACTACACATACACACACACACACACGCATACACAGGCGCTCGCGCCCGCACGCACACATACACCGCAAATCAAATAAATGCGCACACACACATATTCGTACGCGCACGTATAGTCGGACACCAAGAAGATAATGTGACATCTATCCCAAAAATATCGCGTCAGTGCATATTATACGCGTTGTCCTGCGGCAAGAGACTTCCAGTCCTGTTTATCGATTCAAATCTGTCCATCCTTCGGGAACGTCACGAGCCTATCCCGGATTTTTGACTGATAAAATACACGGAGAAGAGACCGCGAGTACTTGTCATGCGGAGATGCGTGAACAACAATACCTACATAGTGTCGCGGTCTCGTGCGAATATGTATGATACCCGCTCGGTTATCGAGAGTTCCATTACCTCCGATATAGACCCGGTCATATTAGCTTTGCGACGCACTGACAAACAGCACTCGTAATTCCTTAGTCAGCCGGTACTCACATTTGTGTTGCAGAAAATCGCCCGACTACACCCAAATAACTACCATTTTTTTTCACTGAGTAAAACGCGCTCTCTCGCGGTGCTATGCGCCAACAATGATTCACAGTTACGGAGCGCATTAGATGGGAAACTACAGTCGCAATCTCTTATGTTCGTGTTCGCAAATTCAATAACCTTGACGAATCGCGTACAGACAACGTTGCCATTTCAGTAAATTGATATTTCAATTTCTTTCTCTTACAGTTGTTGGATAATAAAGAAATTCTGCAACGTTGGAAAGCGCTGCAATATATAATATTTTCTTTCGTGTATTCTATGCCCAGCTATGGCCAAGAAATCACGGATATAGCCTGCCGAGGGCAGAGATCGTCAAATCATTGTCCAAGTTACGCTTGGAGCTGCTCAAGGTCGGATTGGCTGAATTTTGGACGACCTCCTGTGCGCGCATATGCCGCGCCAGGGTCGTCCGTAGGACCAGGGTTTGGACATGGGCATGAGGTCGGCATAAAACGGCCGCTGGACGCTGAATCTGCCTTTGTGGCAGCACTGTCGCACTGATGTGGCTGGCGAATATCGTTTTACAGGGCATAAAATGAAATTTGTATGGGTATTTCGAATTGTCGAGAATGAATGTGAATAAAAGGGACAAGTGCTGTATATTTGGTACGATAAAAACTTACTTCGCCGACATCTGCCACATTAGTGCACATTAGTGCGACCTACCCTCGCTGACGGTGCTGCCCTGTAAAACGATATTCGTCAGCCACATCAGTGCGACGGTGCTGCCACAAAGGCATGTGGCCATATCAGTGCGACAGTGCTGCCATAAAGGCAGATTCAGCGTCCAGCGGCCGATTTCATGCCGACCTCATGCCATGTCCAAACCCTGGTCCTATGGACGACCCTGGCGCGGCATATGCGCGTACAGGAGGTCGACCGAATTTGGATTTTTGGTTGCCTTATATGTGTGAGTCCTGGTGAGTCCCCACCCTTGAGACAACAAAGGATTAAATTGGAATGTTCCATGAAACGAACGCGCAGCGGCGCTTGCGTCGCACGTGGATATTTCATTACAGTTTCCGCTCTATATTCCGAGTAAAATATATTACACTTACTTTCTTACTTACCCGATAGCCTGTAGTAGTCTGCGGACATGGTTAACTGTGGATTGTTGCATTATGTAGATACAAACTGAAGAACAATTTGAAGCTGCAATTGCTTTTTAGTGTTTGCGTGAGGGGTATCACATAAAAATGACTCGCACCGTGTCATCGAATTTTTAGGAATTAATGAAACTGAAAAAGCGAAAGAGTCTGTGCGCGCAGTGCGTGAATATGCCCGCCAAGGTCTCAAAGAAGGTCGTGGGCATGATCGTACGAAGCCGAAAATTCATTATTAAGGATGGGGTCATTACGGTATTGAACAATTCAGTTTAATATCTTTTAGATTTTTAAGTTACACTTTCATTCTTTTTCCATATATATACATACATATATATATGCGTATATTTTCTCTGAGTTTCGCGTCGAAAGTAAGTACGAATTTTTTCGTTCGGTGCATGACATTTGTGGTGATATAATATTCTGTGTTTATCTTCTCTGTCCAAGTAGTGCATAATATAGAAAATAACTTACAATAGTTCGCGTTAGACGCTATTTTGATTGTTTTAACGTGCAGGACTGGCGAGTGACTCTGTGAGTTTTAGCGTGATTACATTGATAATTACATAGCATTGACACATGGCTGGAATCTTTGTTCATTTTCATGTATGTCTGTTAACGACGTTCATTTTCATCTAGTGGATCGTTATAAAATGTAATTCATACATTTTCGTAGAGAGTAATCGAGATTCCGTAAAGGCCCGATTAAATATGTCTCTGTTTTAAGTCTATGTTTTCTGTGAATCTTGAAAAGTCACTACGGAGAACACCGATTGTAACATATGGTGATGAAATAATAATTCTGTTAATGTTTAAATATAATGCGCCTCAGACATTTTTGACTTCTATACATTCCTCGTATTTTACAATCATTCGAGTACAATGCGCAACCAGCTTCTTTCTTTCATTTTTATCTGTAACGCGATACAAGATAGTTTTGAACAAATAACTGGTAGTTTATGGAATACCTTATGTCACCCTTAAGATAACGGTCAACGAACTTATCTTATGAGCCAAGACATACAATACGATGTTTCCATAGACTACATAGTCTTATCTTTTCCATTTCTTTTAGTTTTGTGATTCATTACCACATTTTAATCATTGGCTGTCATCTATGTCGCTGCTTTTTGTAACATAAAGATGAAAGAAATATATTTAGCTCCTTATCTTTATGAATTCTTTAAACTTAAAACGTACAAAGTAGATTCGTAAATGTTACATTTGAATTGTACTTAACAGTAATATTTAAAGAGTACACATACCCTGGGGGAGCAATATGGTAAGCTTTATAGTTTGCGATAATTATACCGAACGTAAAGATACTTTACAAAAGTTAAATACATTTATAATTTACAAAATATTTTCACAATTATAAATTATCGAATCATTGTGGAAAAGATTGATTTGTGGAAAACCTAAAATTGAATATTATTACCATGATTACGGTTTATCTTGCGAAATCATAGATTCCATGCTTATGAAAATGAACTTGTTCTTTATTTCGTTTCTTCGAAATATTTAACTTTTTTTTTCATTAGGACGGTATTAAATTATTTTTCTCTTTTCTTAGCATTATAAATGTACAGGTTCTTTATTTAAATAATATCGCTCTTGCACATATTGATCAACTTCCAACAATGTGCAGTTGACAAGTATTAATATTTTTATACAATATAGCGAACAATGAAAGATGTATTAATTTAAAATATTTCGTAGTGGGAGAATTTTTTGTGCGATTGTACTTCTCGAAATATACGATGGATAGTTATATATTTATATTGAATTTTTCGGATAGATTTATAGGTTAGATTCAATGTGGTGTTACGACGAAAAGACTATATGTATAGCATATGTCGCGAAAAGTAGGGGGGTATCACTAGTAGGATTGCAATGCAGTGGTTCGGGATTTCCTCGAAAATTTCGAATAGTTACATCGAAAAAGATTCGCGTGACGATTACGTGAACGGAAACGGCGTTAGTGATATACAGATTTTTCGAAATCACAAGGAAGAAGTGTTGACAATAAGTTATGACATCGAAAAACGTTGAAATTGGGAAGGTGTACTCCGCTCGATGTATCAGTTTATATCCGTCACCGATCATACCATTCTTTTGACACACGCTCAATGCAACGCTCTGTCAAACGAATTATACTGAGAATTTGAATGTTAGACTATTTTCCACTGGTTTCATCGATGTTTCTACAAAATCGCGCGACGCTCGACTAAATGATATATTTTCTCAAGATACGTTAAACAAATTTTTTATTGGTCGATTTATATTAATAACCATTATCGAAAAAAATGGTAGAAACAGAAATGCTGAAATGGCACTACGTAAAGAAAAAGAATTCTTAGAATTGTTCAAAGCTTTGAACACGATGTAGTACTTTCGCAGAAACTACAGAATGTGATAAGATCTTTGAAGCGTTGCACAAATGTGTATATATGACAAGAAAAGTATATATATATATTTATGATGGTCCAATCTGGATACTTTATTCGCTACAAATGAGATTCATTGATTTTATATTTTTAAAAGAAGTATCCGAGAAATGTTTCGTCGGATGGATCAAGAATTTAAAATATACTTAGAAGTAATTACGAAGAAGGAAGTTTATAGAATTAATCGAAAGAATAAAAGCGAACAATGTGGTCAGACTTTGTTTCATTCACCGAAGTAATTGCTTTTACGATATCTTAATGCACAATATTTTTGCCATATATTCTTAAGCTGGTTGTTTTTAACTTTTGTTAAGAACACAACTAACGATAACAAGAATCTAGTCTTACGAAGATACAAAAGAAGCTTGTTGCAATTACCGATTCAATTATTTTATACGTATGTACAATTAAGAGTAATATAGTCTATATAAGATATAAAAGAACAGAGTATAATATAACTTGTTAAACAAAACGATGTATGAAATACGATAAGACGTGTATAGAAGCGAACACAGAAACCGAATATTCAACTAGAAGATTGACTAAAACGAAAAGAAAGAATGCAGAGATATTGGAATAGAGCTTTGAATTGGAATTAATACTTAAATCTATAATTTAAAGAAGCACAGTAATAATAATGTTTAATTAATGGAAATTAGATGAACCGACTAAAAACTGATATGGTGCTAAGCGAAGGTTATTCGTTACAGTATTATATGGATCTGAACAACTGATAAAAGAAAAAAATTGATAGAATGATAAGTATGGAAAGATATATATATAGTAGCAATTCTTAGGGGTCATGCCCCCTGGGGCAAAAGGCGGAGCAGAGGGCCTGGGCCCCTCTTGTTCTGAAATTCGCAACAGCCAAGAACATGCTATTGCTAAACTCACACCTCCTCTTACATTTGCTCAGCAATGCTACAGGCATCTTAAGGTCAGCTGTCACAATTTGCCAAGCGCTTGTAGATTCGACCAAATCTAAGAAAAGTTATATCGTTCCATTTATTCGTACGATATATTATATTTTTACCGTTCCACACTTGCCGAATACGACACGTAGATATATCATGGCCGCTTACAAATTGTGTATTCAAATCCTATTGTCGAAGGGAGCCGGCGCACAATGTGATTTATTGTTTTTCTTTTTCAGAGTTCTGGTATCGGAGAGGCAAGCGTGTACCATGCATTGGTTGTCATATTTTTGGAATTTTTTGCATGGGGTTTATTAACCATGCCTGTTATCTCTGTATTGAATATCACATTTCCAAATCATACATTCCTGATGAATGGCTTGATAATGGGCATTAAAGGGATCCTGTCATTTCTTTCTGCTCCATTGATCGGTGCTCTGTCCGATGTATGGGGACGAAAGTTCTTTCTACTTATCACGGTAGCCTTTACATGCGCGCCGATTCCTCTAATGAGCATTAACACATGGTGGTTTTTTGCTATGATCTCCATCAGCGGTGTCTTTGCTTGCACATTCTCGGTGGTGTTTGCATACGTTGCCGATGTAACAGAGGAACATCAGAGATCTGCTGCTTACGGTATGGTAGGTATCGCGGTATTTGAGATACGATAAAATTGGAGGTGTGCGAGAAGGCAGGAGTCCCAATCCTAACAACATTTTCGGGTTCTTGCGCAGCTCCAAATAAAATAGTTCTTAGTATAGACATTTCGTTTAATAAGTACATTTTGCTAGGTATCCGCGACTTTTGCTGCAAGTATGGTAATAAGTCCAGCATTGGGGGATCATATCATGAAAGAGTATGGGGAAAACCTTGTGGTCGCATTGGCAACCGCTATCGCAGTGTTGGATGTCTTTTTTATATTAGTGGCTGTACCTGAAAGTTTGCCTGAGAAAGCTCGTCCACCAGCACCTATATCTTGGGAGCAGGCAGATCCTTTTGCCTACCTTGGAAAGGCAAGCGATTCGTTATAATATATAGAAAGGAAATGTACTTGAAATCAATCCAAATTAGCGAAATCGCGTGTAAAAATAGATACTACACCTTGACAATTAGGAATTCGTGTAATTCTATTTCGAAGAAATTTTGCGAATTCGGATCGGGAAATATTTATCTTGGGACAAATTCGGAATATGTGAAAACATATGTTGATTATGGTGTTTCAGGTTGGCAAAGATCACACTATCTTAATGTTGTGTATTACCGTGTTCCTGAGCTATCTTCCTGAAGCAGGACAATATAGTTGTATATTTGTCTATTTGACTAAAGTTATGGGGTTCACTGCTTTGATGGTAGCATTTTTTATTGCTGTAGTAGGAATCTTAAGCGTCGGAGCTCAAAGTCTCTTAGGTGTTTTGATAAAGACACTTGGCAGTAAACATACAATAATGTTAGGCCTCTTATTTGAAATGTTACAACTCACGTGGTTCGGCTTCGGTTCGCAAACATGGTAGTATTCTCTTGATTATTTTATGCGTAGAGAGAAAACAAATATTTCAAACATCTGTTTAACATTCGTTTGAATTTCTAGGATGATGTGGGCTGCCGGAGTACTTGCTTCCGTGTCAAGTATTACGTATCCTGCAATCTCTGCGTTCATATCCATGCATTCGGATGCCGATAAGCAGGGTTTGGTACAAGGCATGGTAACCGGAATGCGTGGATTATGTAATGGTCTTGGTCCCGCAATGTTCGGAGTAATTTTCTATCTGTTTCGCGTTGATCTCAACGATAATTCTCCCCTTCCTCCTAAATCATCTCCTTTAGATGAAAATAATAAAACAGGAACTGCCACACAACATCCTGATATTATACCACAGCTAGTAACACAAGTACGTTTCTCTATAAATTGAATAATTTTCTGTATTCGATCTTTCTCGTAGAAATACTTTGGCGACAATGATATATACTGTTACAACTAAAAGATCGATTGCTTTCAGCTTGTACCAGGGCCACCATTTCTGTTTGGTGCATTACTTGTGATATGTGCATTACTGGTAGCTGCATTTATACCCGAATCAAATACAATGCCAACAGGACCGTTACATCATCCATCCACCTCCCGGAGGCCCTCCGGTAAATACGCATATCAGAAATGTACGTTAAAGGTTGTTAGTTATGTTAAAAGACAGATGTATATTTTTGGTAGCTCGTTTCTTACAAATTAGCTCGTCAGAATAACATCGTTGCTAAATATAAATTATTGTAATTGAAATGCTACAAGGTGCCCCACTAACTCTGTTGCAAGGCGTTATCTCTGCTATTTTGTATGTTACGCGAAATCTCAAAAGGACAAATTATTTGGTTCGGGGGATACATATTACGGTGGTAATAATTTTTTCCTCAAAGTTGAACAGAGTTAGCAGGGCACTCGGTGTAACATACATACACGTACTTCAAATTTCTATGTACTACACTGAACGCAATGTGAATATATACACTAAATTATTCTCTTTTCTATATTTGTGATTTAAGGTTTGTCCTTGGATGTACACTACGAGGCAGACAAATTAGGAAGCGGCAAAGGGAAAATAGGACCGCTGTCACCTCTAGTCGACAATTGCAACTCTGCTGCTCTATAGCTATTGTCAAAATTGAAACAAGACATTGCAAGAAAGAGGGATACGCATCCTTGCCCAGTGACGAAACTCTATGTTTAGAGAAACAATTGTTACTACAAAGTGCACCAACTTTTCAAAGAGCTGTCTATATTGTATTATACTACGTCTTTAAGTCAATAACTTAAGTTTGACCTGTAGGACTATCGATCTACTGACATTTTTAGGTTGTGAAAAGGTTTTACGAACAGTGCTTATATTTTCCGATACCTAGATCTAGTTGAAAAATTGAGTTCAATCTATTTAGATATTTCGTCACATCCGGAAACAACGTTTTCTTCTCTTCTGTCGTTTTTGTTTTTCTTTTTCATGCGAAGATTATAATACAAATTTGTACGAAAGCAAGCACTGGATATCTTGATACATTTATCAGTGACTCCTAGTTTCTGTAGCTTGCCGCTAGCATATAACGGTGAAACGAATGAAAGTTGTAACCAGTATTTTTACTAGATTTATAACAAATAATTATTGAACTTTTTATGTCGACTCCCCTTATCTTTTATCATTACGTCACTCATTTCTAACAACTTTTTTCTCTCTTTATTTTTTTTTTTGTAATTTAGAGCAAGGGCACCTGTTACTTTTGTCACACATATCACGAGACGCAATCTTTTCTATAATTTTGTGATTCATATATGTCTGAAAAAAAATAACGAAGTACTATTTATTTGTGAATGTGTATTTTTGTTTCATTTTTCTTTTTTTTTTTCATGCATTCCTTTGCTTTAAGCATACCTTTTTAAAAATTAGGTAGAGAGATGAGTGCAATAGATGAGAAAGAGTGAAACCGGACATTGTAAATGACACTACGTAGCTGAAGAAATAGAAAATAAGTTTTCAGTTGCATATAATACCTAGTAAGAAAGTTAGCCAACGTTTGTAAAATACGTTAACCATTTTTCTTTGCATAAAATATTTATTTTAATAATTAGACATCAGCAGAATGAATGCAATGGCCTTAACCGGAAAGAAAAGAAGACAATTTATATAACGAAGTACGTACTTTGCCGTATTCGATGGCAGTGATAGATTCCGATCGAGAATGTTGCAAACATTATTAATTAAACGCGTACACAGCGTTTCCTTAATGTTAAAAAAAACAATGTGCATGTTATAAATTGGAGTCATTGATGTTAAGGAAATACAACAATAGTGTAGTGTATTTGTGCATTTCACTTGTATTTTATGAGAGAATTAGTGTTCGCAGAACTATATGCGTGCATTGCCATAGTATAAAAGTTTCTGGATTTGAAAGAAGATCTGCCAACATTATTTGAAATCGATCGGTGAAGACGAAGCTTTGATCTTGCGTTGAAATCTCTGCACACCGCTAAGATTATTTGACAGCCGACTATGAAATTTCTTCGAGACGCTCGTACACAGCTTCGTTGCTTGTAAGAATTTTTCAGTTATTGCTGCCATTTGTTGAAAGGTAACGAAGAGGATACTCGGATCCTTATTGAAAACCAAAGAATGAATAGTTGCAGAAAATCTGTTCGAACGAAAACGTTGTAACACTAGGAAGCAGTAGGGAAACCCATGAAATATCGTGCAATGCGTGAGCAAGAAATAAAATTTTGCATGATCCCACTCTTCTCCAAGAATCTTTCTATTTTCTAAATTAGAAAAAAAAAATGTACATAAAATTGCGACGCATTATTTCTTTTGTAAACATTCAAAAGAAAGTTCAATCAACCTTTTTCGACAATTTTAAACTATCGGTACAGCGTTCCATTACTTGGAATCGTGCTGATATTAACAAAAAGAAAGAAGTGCTATGCATATCGAAATTTAAGATTGTTTGATACGTCGTTGTTAAGGTACACCATGGAATGAAATTCCATTCTAATTGCACAAGTTTGAAACACGCAACAGAATTACTTTAATGTTCATGACGAACAATCTACGTTTATGTGAACGCGGTTACACAAAACACATTTCTTGGAGAATACAGACAAAAAAAAATGACTTTATGTGGCTGCCTCAGTTAGAAATGATTTATTAACTTGCTCTTACACACCGGAGTACATTAACACTGTTTGTAATATAAAATTACAAAAGAGGAAACAAAAGAATCACAATATTAGGAATATAAAGTCCAATTTAAGACTTAACACCTCAATAAATTAAGTAATTGTATATGTAAAATGTATGACGAATGCATTAATAAAAATGATTATTTTTAAGATACAAAAACACATGTTTCGCAAATATAAATTTTCACATACTACACGAGAATATTTATTTACATATTTACATTTTTATCTTGTCCAACAACAAAAAATATACATGTCGCTACTACTTTCATTTCTCTTAAACGGTTTGCGAAATAGTTGTCAACGTGGAGCCACTTTGTTGCCAAGATTCGATTGCTTTGTTCACAATTACCTCCGAACTTTCTTCCGTTATCTGAAAAAGAACATTACTGTATTTTTACGTGATAACGTTTCGAACTTTCTATTTCATCCATGCACATGTATATCGTTATTTTCATACGTTGCTAATGGTGTCCAATATACTATCTATGTTTTCGCATCGTAGTAAAAGCCTCCGTAAAGTTGTTAACGTGACTACGGTAACAAAAATTAAAATTCTGTACGCACCCACAGCTATTTTGTCCCAAATTCTGTAACAAATAAACCAATGAATTTGTAATAATTCTACATTCTGATAATTCTTTGCTTTTCCAAGATTGCAAGGGAAACGAATTGCTCGTTTCTTGATAATACAAAAATGGGGTTTTCCAGTAGCTAAAGACGCTAGATAAAAGATCGATCAAGCCCGATATCGCCCTCAAAAGTCCTATTTTTTCGTTTATGAGGTGTAATTTGCATTATTCGGAAGCATTTTCATAAAACTGCAAATTACCCTTATGAACGTAAAAATAGGACTTTCGAGGGCGATCGCGGCCTAGATTGATCTTTTATCTAGTGCTTTCGACTACTGAAAAATCCCATCTTCGTATTATCGAGAAATGAGAACGCGCATCCCGCACCCTTGAAATTCTGGAAACGAGTCTACCGCCTTAAAAAGACATACTTTGCTATAGATCCATCGGATATTGTTCCAGCGAAACACGAGCAGAACCAAACATCGTATGGAATGTTATGGAGCGCTTCGATCTCGACAAGATGTTTATATAGCTCTGGATCTTCCCTTTCTAACAAAGTGCATGTACACTCCTGTAACCTATTGACTTCCTTGTGTAACTTTTGTACTTGGTCCAAGAGGCCGCACAGTATCCAATACGTGTCTACAAGTTTCTCCTCATCGGAATCAATATCTATAATGTGCCATAATGTTTCAGCCATTCTACTCATAGCTCTGAAATGACTACATCTATTAATAAACATAATAAAATGATAAATTATACTTCTACAGTAAAGAACTTTGAAATAGAGACCTATGAAGAGGAGTTTCTAACTGAGCGCTCATGTCAAGTTTTGCTCTTCTATTGCGTAGCAACCACATTGTAAGAAACATTAAATGCGGTTTCGTGTAATCATCCAGAATCTTGGTAACTTTCAGCGCTTTCTGTAAATCCTGGAATTCCGCTTTTCTTTGATTCATTATGAACTCATGACTTTCTACGTAAACAGGAATTACATCCAGCAATATTTTCCATAAGAAATTCCTGTATATCGTCGGTACCGTAAATCGTAAGCAAAACTGTTTCAACTTTGCTTTATCGAAGGGACGTTCTTTCAGTAATATTTCCAAGGATCTTTTTTCTTCAACGCTACGAAATCCTACCTATATTTTACGATACAGGAAATATAAAAGATCGTAAGTTTTGGTTATATTTCGTACAGATTTAAATAAAAGGCAATTCCAATATGTTTACCTTTTCATAATAGGAAGAACGAAAATTTCGTTCATCAGCCATTTTCTTGTTAATTCGATTTTAGAAATGTTTACGTTCTTTTACATTGATATTTTTCAAAATTTAGATTGATTTAGATTCAAACTGAGAGAAACACTGGCGTAATTGCAAGATTGCGATGCGCCCCCGTGTATTTCTTTCTCGAACCTTACGATAGAACTTGTCGATAAAATCAATTACACAGATTTCAAACTACTGGGTGTGCCAGAAAGTTTGAACGGGAAGAACATGTTTCCACTATTCCAAGCTTAGACCATATATACCTAGGTCTAAGATTCCAAGCAACATTTTCCCGAGAAGCCAGTGAAGAAAAGATAACTGGAACATATGACGTCACAAGATCGTTCCTAAGATATCTTGAATCCAGTCCGTTCTTTCCGTGTAAGTAAGTAAGTACTGTCCAGCACCCAGCACGCGAAACAAAGACAGAACAGGAATAGACTTGCTTATTTATTTGTCGTACGAAGATTCTAGCATAAACTCGTCTACATCGCGTGAAATGAAAATGGTAGTGAGGTTACGTGGCCCCGAAAAGTGAGCCGCAAAAGTACATCTATTCTTATCTACATACACGCCATACACGCGTATATTACAACATCGTAGAGCTTGCATAAATATATGTAAATAATTTCTAACCGTAATAATTTTCAGTAAGTTCTGCCAGAAATTAATTGGCTATTATTCATTTCCTGACACATTATATTTACATTTATTCATAAAAATCAAGAGTATTGGCACAGCCTACTCTGTGGTATTGGATATTCATTACAGCGGCAAATTTCATAGCGGCAAGATTCATGTCGCTTTTCCCATAAGACGCAATGTTAATTCCGGTACGAATTATTTGCTCTTCCTAAACGCCCGTACAGCGCCATTTCATGCAGCGGCAAAACGCTCAAACTGTTAGCCAAATTTAGTTCCGAATCTACCGTTAGATGGCACTGTTACCAACTCTGTCGGTAACATTTGGCTAACAGTTTCAGCGGTTTGCCGCTGCATAAAATGGCGCTGTACGGGCGTTTAGGAAGAGCAAATAATTCGTGCCGGAATTAACATTGCGTCTTATGGGAAAAGCGGCACGAATCATTTGCTGCTGTAATGAATATCCAATATTTTTCATTTTGCATGAATAAATTATCTTTATTGTATAATACAGATACAAAGGACTCTCTAGTATACACCCACCAATTTTTTTAGCCTTTGTATAACAAGTTCATTGAATTTACCATCCACGGTCACCTGTCAATAACGTGTGGCAGTGCCGCCAGAATCGGCTAAAACCAGCCAAAACTGGTCGATTTTTCCTCTCCTCCTTTTCTCCTTCCACTGACTATCCCATTCCAGCGTCATGAGCATACTTCAACTTCAACCTCCAACAACTCCAACTCCAACATCGCAGTGGGATGATCCCACGATCCCACACTGACAATAAGCTGTAAATTGGTCACTGGTCACGTATTACATAAGTATGGTCATCAGAAAGGGGTTAAAATGTTTTCTCCTCGATTTCCATGATCTGGCGGCACTGCTGCTGCTGCAGAGCACCTGACACTGACAATGAGTGCACTTGCACAAGCACAGGTCTCGCCAGATCTCGCGCATCGCGATTGATCGCGACGAAGGTGCGTGCTACATTAAAGGGAGGTTGGTGCAGTCATTGGTGGGTAAAGTAGGAATTTGAAGGGCCCCAACCCCAACCGTGCTCATGCTTGTTATACAGAGAATAAACCGTTTCGGCGCGAATTTACAAAGGAAAATCAGGAATCACCTTTTCCAGTTTCCTTAAAATTTTCTGAGGCACCCTGTATATTGTGTGTGTGTTGCAGGATTCATTACAGTAAATATAGTTTAGTTTATTCATTGTATGTTTTACAGGAAATAAATTATTGTTCCGTAACAACATGCTCGGGAACTACTTTTGCAACTTTCCGATGTTCTTTGCGTAACGTCTTAGGGCATTGCATTTGTGTCCAGCTTATAGGTATCATAGCTACACCTGTAAAACAATGATTAACAGTTCGATAGTTCTAATATTTCTAACAATCTGCAATCTATTGTACTAACGACTCACCTTCTTCGCTATCCGCTATCACTACACCTAATTCATTTTCCGCTGTACTCAATTGATAAGTATGCGCTTCTGTCATTGGCATCTATCGATTGTGTAAAGAAATACATAAATCAATAATATAGATATACGAAAACAATAAAGAAGGATACAACTCTGGCAAGAATAATATCTCCAGGTCTAAAACACTTGTACATTTGAATATTGTCTTTGTCTATCGCGCGAACATCTTCTTTTCTTAAAATTCCTCTGTAAGGTCTGGTTAATACGATATCACCTATACACTTTATGCTACATTTCAAAAACCTTTGATTAACGATAGTGACCATCGCAGTCACTATGTCACCGGGTGCAGGAACAATGCTCTGCTCCGTTATTCCATGAACTTCGATCGTGTGAGTCTAAAACACACGATAACATTGCAATTAACAGAATTGTGTCGTGTACCGATAAGAACCGCATTTCATAATATATTTATTTACATTTTCTTGGGGCATCAATTTTACTATACCCGAAAGTTTCGAATAAATGTAACCCTGTTGCTCGTAAGTTCCGGGTCCAGGTATATTAATTTTATCAGAAACGCATAGTCTTTGACCTGTTGTAAACAAAACAAGACTGATTTTTATTATTTTTCAATTTAATTTGTTGTTCATTGAAGTGTTGTGTATAATTACCAGGCACGCAGATAATGAGCTCGCTATGTTTTTTCGTGTTGTCGATGTCCATATTTAACTGAAGCGATTAACATGAATTTATTTCATAGCATTGTCTGTAAATATTTTTGCAGGTTATCTTGAAATTCAAAGAATAGCCCAAGAGCATATAGTACCTAGAAGACGTCGTTTTCCATAAACATTGTACAATTGCTTACAGCGTCGATAATTCAGCAGGTAAACAGAAAATTACATTGCGCGAGACGTCTATGTGAATCTCGAGTCTGCGATAGTAGTTGCAGTTGCAGACTGTTACAGACGTTACGTACGGATGTGATTGTTTGAATTGACTATTCTACCACAGCGAAACAGTGTTCGTATACACATACGCGAAACGTACGTTCTTAGGCAATGATTTCGTAGTACATACGCATCGTTCGGTATCGCGTCATTATTTTCAGAAGAATGGAAGGCGAAGTAAAGATTATCGTAAAATGGAGCGGAAAAGAGTACGAGCTTCCGGATATACAACACGACGACACTGTTCTTTCTCTGAAAGAGCGTATACACAAGCACACGGGTGTTCTCCCCGAACGTCAAAAGTTGTTGAACCTCAAATTCAAAGGTTATGTTTTGAACTGTCTTTACGTTTGTCTCCAACCGCTATGTTTCTCCCGAGTAATAACATTAGCATTTCCATCACACCTTATTCGATCTCCTTAAATTTCAAACGTTTGCCGTGAAGTTGAGGATTTGCACGAAACAGTTCGCCGATCGACTGAAAATTTGATCAAGTATCTATAGAATCTTTCTCTCCACCAGGCAAAGCAGCTCAGGATGCGGATATTATAGGGAAATTGGGCCTGAGGCCTGGTTTCAAGCTTATGCTAATGGGATCGACCGAAGAGGACATCGCAGAAGTAAGTCATGCTCCGAAAGATATGCCCGATGTAGTTAACGATTTAGATATCGAGGAAGAGGAAGTGGAAATCGAGAGCGCCGAGATCTACCTTTCGAAAATTCAAAAGAGAATCGATCATTATGCCATCACAGAATTAAATCCGCTTAGGGAAGGAAAGAAGCTTTTGGTATTGGACATAGACTATACCCTTTTCGATCATAGATCGACCGCGGAAATCGGAGTCGAATTGATGCGACCTTATCTCCACGAGTTTCTAATGGAAGCTTACGTAGATTACGATATAGTAATTTGGTCGGCGACTAGTATGAGATGGATCAACGAGAAGATGAGATTACTCGGAGTCTCGAACCATCCTCATTACAAAATAGCATTCCACCTTGACTCTCTAGCCATGATCTCTGTTCACACACCAAAGTACGGTTTAGTCGGAGTGAAGCCTCTCGGTATCATCTGGGGAAAGTATAAACAGTTCTCGGCGAAAAACACAATAATGTTCGACGACATTAGGAGGAACTTCATCATGAATCCTCAGTCAGGATTGAGAATAAAACCTTTCAGGCATGCGCATCTTACCAGAAGCAAAGATAGGGAACTGCTGAAGCTCTCGGAGTATTTAAAATTAATAGCAAAAGTCGACGACTTTCAAACACTGAATCACAGAAAGTGGGAGGAATATAAAGCGAAGAAGGCTAAACAAGAGAGAAGGAACGAGACTAACAATGAGTGACGTTATCGAGAATGTTAAGTACTTGTTAAAATTTTATGAATCTTCTCGCTATTTAGAAAACATTTAGGATCCATCGTTAACTGCTATAAAGATAATAACAAAAAAGAAACATTAAATTCTGTATAAAGAGAAGAATATAAGAAAACACATAAAAATGCATACGTAATGCTTAGAAAACATATAGAAATTTTAAGTAATCTTCCCACGAACGACGATCTTAATGATGGATAATGATCTTAATTAATCGTTATTTACAGCGCTTCGAGTTTTCATGCTACACTGCGTAAATTCGCATATTTTCACATGCTTCTTTGTATTTATGACGTACTTATCAGTTACATGGAACATGTACAAAATGCGTAATCAAAGATAATCTAAATAAAAGCCTTTGTACCATAAATAAGACCGATTTCTTTTTTCCCTAGAATCGTTCGTGTATCATTTGTAATTCGATGTATGTATTATGACCCTGAAATAGAGGTCACATTCGAATGATTACAAATTTTCGTTGCCGTTCACCTGTGGAAAAGATTGCGAAATTTACGTGTCAATTATTATCGCAACAGATAAGCTGCTGAATATGTATGCACGTCCTATCGCATGTATAATTCCTATCGCAATAACACATATACATAATTTTCAGAACTATTCAATTAAACAGCGAAATCCTTTTCCAAAACTTACTGTGTTCTTATTTGATTTTTTACGCTTTTCTATTAAATATGGCTGGGTGCTTCTTTCTTTTGCACAGCAGTGTACTTATGTTGGGGTCCGTCGGTTTTGGGGCGCTAGCGCCCCAGAGTGACCTCATTACCATTCAGTGTCAACATCCAACGTTACCAATGAACCACCATTTCCGAGTATTATTAGTACGAAGAAAAATTTCGTACTTCATTCGCATTATACGTGTATTTAAGATTAATCCTACCATAAGGGGTCGAATGACCCATTATAGATTTTTTATTTGACAATCATTGAAATTGTAAAGGTGTTTTTATGGGAATTTATTGAATATATTTTTTGACTCCAATACATATTATGTATCTTGTTGTTTTCATAATACAAGTCACTTCAGTCACTTTTGATGGTCGGAAGGTATAGTGTTAATATGATTTGGCGGGAACAAACGTACGCGATGCTTCGGTTTAAATGTTGAATATGACATTTATAAAGCCTTTTTTACTTATCAAAAAAATTAATTATTCTATGTACATCATTAACGGACAATTTAGTAATGTTACTTTTTACGCCTTTTTAATCCTGTTAGCATTACTAAATAAATATATGAGAATTGTCCTTAGAGGTTTTTCAATGACTATCGAACTATTCGAAAGCTGTCCGAGTAAAACCCCTCCGAGTAAAATTTCAGCCCTCTAGCTTTCCCGCGATGGTAGTTAAAGGGTAAATTAGACTGCGCTTTCCCGAACATTTTCCGGTCTTCGATACGTTCTAAAATTCTGAAAAATATGTGACATATTTTGGACCCTAAGGCGCATTTTAGAGAATTTTTTCAGAATTTTTTGTTGCAAACTGTGCTTGTGAAAAATGAAAAGAAAAGCCCTAAAAAAAATCGAAAAAATGCAGATTTCACGAAAATACGAAAACGTATCAATTTCGTATCCACCAAATTTCACAAATCATTGAGAATGGAAATATTTTCTAGGTCGGAAGAAATGTTTACAAAACATAATAAGAATGGCCTGTCCTACGGGAGTTAAAGAAGAGACCCGTCGAAAGAAGTTCGCCGAGTGGATCTCGTTCTCATGAAGCCGAAGAAGCGAAACGCGCGCGATCGCCCAAAATATACCGGGTTCGCATGATCGCGGGCCTCCGCTTAGTATTTCTAGCCGCGAGAAGACAGAGCCGATGTAGGGCTTGAGGCTCGAGTGATGTAAGCTTTCAGTGATCTCTAGAGGGGCGTCGAGATTGTTTCTCCGCAGCTACCTAGCTCTCGAAGCTTCATTTTCCTCCGCTTTTCCTTGGTTGATCCTCTGTTCCTGAACGTCGCGACGCGTCTCATCCGGGGATACGTTTGTGCAGCTCGACTTGGACCATGACGGAAGAGAAATGGGATTACCTGAACGAGAAATGGGAGCACATAGACCCGCCGGTAAGTCCCGGCTTTGATCATCCTGATGTTAGGCGCCCTTGACTTTTCCCTGGCCGTTGCGTAAGCCGCGGAATACTGCGTGAAAAAAAAGCTCGCTAATTGGTTTGAACGAGTCGCCGGTAACGCGAACCATCCTACAGGGTATCGGGTAACCCGTACGAACCTGTTAACCTGCTGCAGTGGACAGCAGGTTAATTGATTTTCTCGGGAACCAGCTGATGACCGAGGCTTTACGCAATTTCTCATGATGCCAGCCGCGACGCAACCGTTCTGGCCGAATACTCGATTCTTCAAGACCTTCGCTGTCTAGCCTGCTAGATGCATGGTGGACCAGAAACCTCTCCTTCTGCACCGATTGCACTGATTTGGTTGGGATCTACAAAGAACAGGTGCAAAGGAAATAGGAATCCTTCTCGATTGGCATCCAAAGTTCATCGAATGGAGGTACCAACTCCTTTTAATTCTCTCCTGGAAAACAACATCGTCTCGCTTCCTTTTTTAATTGATTGTCTACAATGAAGAACATTCGATAGGGTTGGGATCTACAAAGAACAGGTGCAAAGGAAATAGGAATCCTTCTCGATTGGTATCCAAAGTTCATCGAATGAAGATACCAACTTCTCTGAATTCTTTCCTGAAAAATAACATCGCCTCGCTTCCTTCTTTAATTGATTCTCTACAATGAGGAACGAGACCTCCAACAAGATCGTCTTAAACGTTTCAACGTCTGCGTCGAAAGGTTGTCGGAATTCGAGGCATTCCTCCTAACCTTGTTGAAAACTACTTCTCTAAATAGTTAATCGAGATGAACAGGTTGATCCATGATTTCTTTTTTCCAACGGTCGAAATGGGTCACTGCGTCGTGCCTTTGAGCAGCTGATCGCAATATCAAAGGAGCCGCGCGTCGCGCGTTACGAAACGATATCATTTTGGCGAGCTTGACGATCTACGATCGAGGACACGCGAACGAATTCGTGGATCCACGCGAACTTCACGCCGCCTAGCAAAAGAGAAAGACAATGATCGAGGGGTGGCGCGTTGGCGTCACGAGCTTTCATTCATGACTGCCGCGTGACTAAAACTCTGCATGTAGCTCGTGTACACGGACATAGATGATCTTGTAAGAGATAGTTTTCTCTCTTCAACGATGTCTCAAAAGGTTTTATGATACTTTAAACAAAAAGAAATGTTGACAAGTCAATACAGATTTAATAATTTATGGAAGCAAGATACATACATCGGGGAAAATGTTCTTATCAGTTGTTCGCAGCGCGGCATTTCCAAGTATAAAACGATTATTGCGATAATATCAGTTCGATACTGGGAAGAGTACGTAAGCCACAGAAAAAAAAAGGAAAAATTGTATGTCGTAATTGCATTAGGTTGTAAAACTATTCTACGAACTCTCTGATCAACTAGCTTATAACTAGACTGCGGATGTTTATGCATTTTCCAATCTTGGTCGACAAATTTTAAGAAAGCGGAATGAAATAAAATCATATTTTTAATGGAAGCAAGCCTTCGAAGATACAAAACAAATGGAAATTGTGCAAAATTGTATCGAATTTTATATTCCAGCCTTTTTTGAACATTTTCATAAGGCATAAATGCATAAAGATCCGCAGTCTACTTATAATCATAAAAAGTTTATAACAATTTTCATGCGGCGTGTAATCGTTAAATCACCTATTAAGCAATATTTATGATTAGTAGACTGCGGATCTTTATGCATTTATAGGATCCATAAAAAAAATCCGCTGTCTATTTATGGTTTACTTCCCAAGTATCTTTATATCGATTTATTACTTGTTGGATATATTAATTGTTATCGTGCAAAAGATTATTAGTGTGGGAACAGAGCTGGGAAAAGTAGTATTTCAAATATAGTAAATAGTAAATACTATTTACTAAATAGTCCTATTTATTTTAAAGCATGTGTACAACTTTGAAAATAAAATATTTTAAAATATGCAGTAATTTTTGAAAATAAAATAATTTATTTAAGGCAGTAATTTTTTTGGAAATAGCATTTTATTTGAAGAATATTGAAAATATTTGTATTTTGTCTTTATTTTCAATTTCAATTTTAAATATTATTGCTGAAAATAATGGTTCGAATTCAATACAGTTATGAGTGTAAATCGTTTCTTAACGATAAGATATGTTTATGCGGTTTCTCAGAGTATTATAAAAAAAAGTAAAATATTTTATTTCGTGTTTCTCATTGTTAAAATATAAATATTTTATTTCGTGGATCAAATTGTTGAAATAGAAATATTTTATTTTGAGGTTCAGATTGTTAAAATAGAAAGGAACGAGTCTTTAGTTAGAACGGAGTACTACATTCAGAAATAAACTGATCAGTTTATAATGAATTCGGGATCGTAGAGGCGAGTTCATTGAAAGACGAAGAAGAAGATGCGAGTCAGTAAGCCGGGATAAAATTGGCAAAGGAGGCAACCGTGCTCTCCGCGCATACCATTGACAATCACGTTCTTAATGATTGCACTAGCGTGTCACATGTGCACCTGTGCTTCGAAACTAATAGACTGCTCTTGCGACTGAATTTCTCACGTGACGGTTGTTGACACTGTCAGAACCATTAGAAGTGTCGCTTATTTCTTGTATTACTTTCACGCACAATCTATCAAACATATTGCGAAAGAGAATAAACTTCCAAATCCCTCTAGTTTCTTGCAATTTAGTACAAGTCGCAAACTTTCGTTGAAGAACGTGAAGTTTTTAAAAAATTGTTGCATTCCTCGAAGCACGCAAATCACGCGAGATACGCGAGCCCAAGATAAAATGGGGATCGCCATAAAAAACAGGTTACATCGGCTTGAATAGACCGATGAGGCTTTTGTGTTTTATTTATCAAATCGATTGCAAACACGTGCGTGGTGCTAAAAGCGGAGTACCGCTTGACAAGCTGAAAGATGTATTGGAAGATTTAATAACAGTTATCGAAGAGGATCCAATTTTTTGGACACTATGTAATAACAAAAAAGTATAAAAATCGGTATTTTTTAATCATTTTGTTCTTCGAATTTTTTTCTTTATTTTCTGTGTAGATTATTATCTTAAATTCCAATAATAATCAACTCTTTATTAATGATTTTTATCGTAGAAAATTTTAGAATAACTGTTATTTTTGGTCCTTGTACAAAATATTTCGGTACATACAGCGTTAAAATCATTCTCTACCGATAACAAAGGAGAAAGCACGAACTCCGCCATCAATCACGACACGAGACAAGGGAGAGTACCATATCCTCGCGCTGCAACAAAGTTCAAGTATCGGAGGACATGATTCGCGTTCTCTCTCGGCACCAATAAATAATGCTCAAAAAATAATTTGTCGATCAGGATGTCCGGTTAACAACCAACTCGGCATGTAAATGAGGCACGTAAATGATTTAAAGGGGTCGTTTCCGGATATACAACGGTCAATTGCGATACATTTCAGACTCCAACCATTATCTCGTTCCTGGATGGATTATAGCGCATCCGCGACACTCAATAAAAAAAAACGGCACTCCAGATTCCCAGTATCTCTCACTCGTAAAATTATACAACAATCGCGTCGACGAGAGAAACTCAATGATTAATCCTCACGGTTTAAACAGTTTAAACGAAAGACGTCGGTGCACTCGCGTCTAAAGACGCACACCGAGCAGCGCAATAAACAGATCGATATAACGCCGTAATTAACGCGTGCCGCTTTGATACTTATTACCCGTCCGGCTTTTTCAGACGCCGCGAATTGGCTGCGGCTCGGATCTAACGACCGCGAGCATTAGTCGTTTTAGGCTTAACAGATAGCGCACGCTTGATCCTCCAGGCAATTTCAACGACAAATATTGTTTTATGGTTTTCATCGAGGATACTTCGACTCTTTTTATTTTTGTTTTATCTCTATGATCTTTCAGTAGAAGTGCGTGAAATTACGAAAATTCTTAAATTCATCTACATGCTTTCACATATTAATCATATTCCAATGAAATCATAATCAGCAACATCTGTCATTTGGAAAATTTTCAATTCTACGCCGCCTCCGAAAAGATTGTATTGTATTTAAGTTCGTGTGTATTTAGATGAATTAAATGGGAATTATTTCATACTTTTTAGTGCGTTTTTTCGAAGTCGGTGTAATTTTTTTTTATTAAATTTATGGCGCTACTGGAACAGAAACGCTACCACGCAACAACTTCCGGATCGCAAGGTTTGCAAAGCCAAGCGACCACTTCTGTATCGAGACACTGTATCTAGAAATGGTTCCGCGTTTGGGGAAAAAGGGATTCAGCACGCGCAGCAAGTTTGACCCCAAGAACTAGGGCGGAGGCCAAATTTCGGAGCGTGTGGCGTCGAGTTAAGACGTTTTCCACCCTCCTAAGAATCCTCTCGAGGGGCCTGTTGCTGCGGTCCAGCATTCAAGGCCTTGAATTTGATAGGAAATTTTGTTCCCTGGAAGTTTTTAAAACACTTGTAATTTCCGGAAACTGGACCAAGGTTTGGTCCGATCGTAGGATAGTTATCGTCTTCCTAAAAGTGTCTGAAAATCACTGTGACTGTCCATTGAGCAATGGTTTCCACGTTCACCCCGAAGAACTAGGATAGAAATCAGATGTGGAGGGTGCAGTGTCGAGTTTAAGATGCTTTCCACCCTCATAAGAGTCCTCCTGAA
The DNA here is from genome assembly GCA_028455605.1 of Lasioglossum malachurum. Lineage (NCBI taxonomy): Eukaryota > Metazoa > Arthropoda > Insecta > Hymenoptera > Halictidae > Lasioglossum > Lasioglossum malachurum. The sequence continues at coordinate 246,604 of JAQQRU010000025.1, forward strand.
GAGGAGCGTGTGCCGGGAGGTGTTAATTGTGTAGCAAATGTTCAATATAGGCCCACATAGAAAAGTTGTGAAAAGCAATTATAAAATTTGGAAAAAAAATGTTTGGTAAGAAAGTTATCGTCTTCTTAAAAGCGTCTGAATACCACCGTGACTGTCGTCCATTGAGGCATTGCTTCCAGCAGTGGTTTCCACGTTTGCCCCGAAGAACTAGGACAGAGATCATATGTGGAGGGTACAGCATCGAGTTAAGATGCTTTTCACCCCCATAAGAATCCTCGCAAAAATGGGTGTGTTGCCGGGAGTTATCGATCGTGTTCCACGCGGTCCAACATTCAAGGTCTTGAATTTGGTGGCAGTGGCGCGATGGGACGCCTTGACCGTGGGATTTTCGCTCAGGCGCAATGGCCCCACGATTGGGCGGGGAGGATTCTGACTAGGAAGCGACTCGCGACCGTGTTGCTACGCCGCCGGCTGACTTTTCTCCGCAAGCTGACGTTTCACGTTTCACCGTCAGAATTCATGTTGACCGTCGATCAAGTGGTTGGCGATAACAACGGTCAGAACCGATTGGTTTGCGGAGCTCAGTACCTCGTTAGGAACAGGTAGCCGGTCGCAAGATCGACGCGCGATAGTTCACTAGGTCAAAGTGCAACATGAAAACGAAGAACGGCTCACTGTTCAGCAAGATCTGCAAGTGCTACAGCAAGAAATCCATGGCTGAGACAACTGTGCAGCCAACCGAGGAAGCACCGAAGGTGTTGACGGCGTCTGACGAGGTAACCCCTGACCAATTGTTAGCAATTCAGAGTAACGGTAATTATTCCGCGTTCGATATGCACAATCGAGCTCCGATTGACAGAATGCACGCGTATACTGTGCGTTGTCTGCCTGGGATCATTTTTATAACGTTGTAGGACTTACACATTGTTATAATGCCGAAATCGGAATAACTTACTTGTCAATTAAACGATTATTGTTTCACTCTGTGAAGATAAAAGGGAAGAGAATACGCGCAATCACATTTCGGGACAATTGCGTTTGCATTCGTGTTAGTTATTGTTAGACAAAAATGTGAGTAGGTGTAATTCAGAAAAGTAAAACCATTAACAAAATTTAAAAATACTGCTACATTACTTTCAACCTGTTGAACATGTTAAGAAAGAAAATAAATGTCTATTACACTCGAGATTTTTGCAATTCAGGTGGAACATGTCTGTTTTGCATGAAGATCCGCTGTCCAGTTATTATACGTGCTATAGCATCGACGTTTTTTTTATCGAAATGGCAGATAAATCCCCCGTCATCAGTTATGCGAGTCACTGTACGTGGGTATTTGAAATTGATCATCGTCGACTGGTTAGTTGGAATTGATAGAAATTGATTGGCGAAAGATTTGCGTGGAGAGTCAGTTCTATCTTCATTGTTTCATATGTAGAAACGACGCATGATATTATAATAAAAAATGGAAGTTGATCTACATTCAGTGACTCCCACTAATATTCGGAACACTAAAAACACCATAACTTTTTAAATATTGGAATATACGACTTGAAATTTTTGGAGAAGTTAGAACGATTGGTTTGCTACACAGCGTGACAAAATTTTTTGAAAAAAGTGCAAGTTGTCGGAATTGCCGAGAAAATACTAAAAGTTGTATTTTTCAACTTTTTTATGTGGACTTGTATAGGAAATTTAGAAAACACGTTTCGTAGATCTGTATCAATTAAACATATGTTTATACAAACGTTTGAAGATGGTAATTCATCAACCGATTTCTATAAAACTTTCACAGTGCGTATAATTGACACAGATTTACAAAACGTATTTTTTTAAATTTCAATATAGGTCCGCATAAAAAAGTTGTAAAATGCAACTTTTAGTATTTTCTCTACAATTCCGACCAAATGCAATTTTTGAAAAAATTTCTTTTCACATCCTGTAGTAAACTAATTCCTCTAGCTTCCCAAATCGCGTAGTCCAATATTAAAAAATTTATGGTGTTTTTAAGAGTGTCCGAATATTAGTGGGAGTCACTGTAAGATGAGGTCGTCCAATCAGTTCAGATAATCAAGATTCTACCGTGCCATCATTGTTTGGTACCCGTTTTATAAGAATTTATGGTTACATATTTTTTATTTATTTTATGTAGAAATATGTACACGCGTTTATCTTTCCTCATTGTGTCATTCTTCGATGGACACACCGCATATAATGTGCAATTGCGAAGGTGATCTCGACTCTAATGCTAAATTTAAATGGAACCGACACGTGCGTGCAAAATGGCTGCGGTTGGTCTTTGAACAAGTTTCGAGACAATGTTTCGTATATTTAGATGAACCGTGATTAGCTAAAAAGTTTTCGGACAATATTGAATAAGCTAACTTTTTCAGGCAGACA
>JAQQRU010000026.1:14938-43000 GCA_028455605.1 Lasioglossum malachurum
GTTTTGTTTGAGCTGAGATATGTGCATTTGAATTTAATAGTTAAAAACCGCAAGAACTTTCTTTCCAAACTAATATTATCATTGCTATAGATTGATGCTTCATTTTTTAATACTCATCCGTCCATCATTTCACTAACTGAATCTGTCCCTCGATGTCGAATTGGCACGATGATGAAAGATGGATGAAACAACAAGGTAAACAGTTATCTTTCGATGTTCTTTTATTCAAATTGACGAGTTAAAAATGTTTGTTGCATTATTAAATTGTATTCAATAAATTACTAAACGTATTTAATATTTTAATAAATAGACAGTGGATTTTATTTATCTATGAAGAAAGTGAGTAGATGTAATTTAAAACTGTAAACACATTCGAAGAATTTAAACATATATTAAGAAAGGAAAGAAATTTCTATTTCACTCCAGTTTGTTGAAACTCGGCTGGAAAATTTTTATTTTGCATAAAGGTCCGCTGACTATAAACAAACCACCGAAAGTATTATACGAGATATTATATCAGTTTTATATCGTTAAAATTAAGAGGATAGTATAAAATGGAAATATTTCAGGCCGGAAGAAAAATTCGGTTTTCGAATATAGAATAGATCAGAATTTTTCCGGTTATGTGTTTCATTAAAGAAATTAAAGCCACGAAGTTTCGGGTAAAACTTACAACTAACAGAACAGTATAACTTATTTCGGGAAAACTGTCAAATTGACAGACGGGACGGAGGGGGGTTAAAAAGTGTACGGGAACTTTTTGGTTGGCGATATGTACAGTGTTCAGATAGTGAATAATGGCGACTATAAGCGATACTCCCGAAACGGTGGGCGAATGCAAAGCCAGCAGACGCCACCCGAATAATCCTCTAGCCGAGCGTTGACATAGTAAACAACGTCTCGGTGTTGGGAAAATATTATTGCAAGAAGGGTCGGTCGAAACCCTTCGCAAGGGCTGGTGGAAGCGATACACCGTTTGTGTCGGAGCCAGGTGGCAAGTTTTGCAGATAACATTAAAGCCAATAAAGAAAATATCGTCGGGCTAAGTAGAACGATCGCGGCGAAGAGGCTGCGTCGAATAGAGCAATGGCGGGTAATAATTTCGAATAATGGAAAAAAAACAGCGGACCATTCAGGCAATTCAACGGTGTACATTAAACGAAAAGAGTAAACTACCGTCTTTCCGGACTTGCAGAATTAGGCTGGACAGCCAGGGGATTGAACGAAACGTGTCCCTTCGCGAAACAAAAGCGTGGGTCCTAATGGCGACGAAGAAGCGGAATTAATTAGCTGCTCGGAGGACCGGAGTAATATTCGTCAATGACACTCGGCCCCCGGAGGCCAAACATCTAGACTTGGCTGTTCTCGAAGGAAAAAGACAGAGAGAGTGAGAGAGGAGAAAGCGAAAGGGAGACGGGAACGAGGGATGTGTTAAAACGTATTCTAATGCGTGAATGCGTGCGTGCTAGGCCGCGTGAGCGTGTGCACGATGGTTTAACAAGGGTCTGACAGGCTCGTTGCCGTTGTTATTTATCGGTTATGTCGGCGCATCTCCCATCTCAACGAGAAAGACTTCTCGCCTCTTCCTTCAACCTCCGCCATTTCCCTCTTGCTCGTCTATCGGCTTCACCTTGTCCTTTCCTCCTCACTTGTGTAGCACTTCTGTGCCCATGGTTGGTCACCAGTAGCGTAAAAAGGCCTACGCGATTAGTCAACGGGAGATAAGAACGGCTAGACCCTCGAAAAATCAGAATCGGTAACTCGATCAAGATTTTTCTACGCGGACCAAAAATCGAGATCTCTTGGAAACATAGTAAAAATTGATTAAGACGATAGCCTTCCAGCTTTTCGGCGACAAAAGCGTGAAATAAATAAATATATGAAAGTGTAAAAATGTGAGAGATTTCACAAAGAGAGAAGAAGAGGCTACGCCATTGCGAACTACGTGGCTACGGAGATGGTCTCGGGCCGAGAGGGTGAACTGTTAGGCGCGAGCACGTGTTAAAAACATAACCACTTACTTGAATGGGCTCACGGTTTATTTATCGCGTGTTTCCACCCCCGCACGATCGTCCGCGCCGGGTCTCGAGAGGAACGGCCGTGGAAAAGGGCCCAGAAAACGCTTTCTACAACGCGGCGAGTGATTTCGACGCCCGAAGCGGAACGATGACGAGACCCAACGCCGTGAGCAACGCTCCGGAGCGTACGAAAATAATTATACAAATGGGTTTCACTCTCGCGATTCGTCGAGGGCTCGTTTCGTCGGGACCGCCGTTTAATCGACGCCATTAGCACGCCGATATCTTAACGTCGCGACCAGAATTTACGCGGTTTCCAAACACCCGAACGTGTTCGCTCCTCGTTTCGTAATTCATCTTCCTTTTTCGAGCCAGTTATTTTGATGGGTTTACATTGCGGCAGCGATGTACCGAAGAGTTTCGGTTTCGGAGTAATAAATCTTTAGTTGTATTAGGTCGTTGCGTATCAAATGTCCGATTTTGAACAGTAACGTTAAACAACCGCAACTATTTATTATTGATCAAAGAATCACACGTTTCTTGATTGTACTACGGTAGACATTGAGTTTTTTGTTCACTCACATGCTTCATTTACAAGATTGTCATCTCTATTTCGTAGTTCTTTTTACCATCAACAAATAGTGCGTTGTTAATCGCAGGTGACTGGAGCCACATAAATAGTTTACTCTTACTTTAATAATTTTAACAAGCAGAAAAATACATAGATCAGCATTCTTAAATCAATGTAACCTTTTCACTGTTTCAAATTGCACCCACTAATTTTCGCCATAAATTCGTAAAATACGCACTCTATAAAAGAGCACGCGACAATCGCACTGATTGATGTTGAAATTAAACCTACTTAGAAGGAAATGTACGTAAATTGAAATTGAAGGTAGGAGCGTAAGCTTTGTACATCAAAGTGACGTACAATGAACCTGTCGACGGTAATAGTATTTCTTGATCAAGACGCACTGCAACATTTGCATTCTAAGATCGGACATTTCATATGCAGCAACCTAATACATACGTGAACGAAATTATTCTCTTTATTAGTCAGCGGGACAAATTTATTTGTTGGTATCGTCTTGTTCAATGAACACTGTAAATCTAGCAGTAACAATCGAAAATTTCTATGGGCTGCAGAGACGCCCGAAGTACAAGATTCCGTGGATTCCACGGGGACATGGTGAGAAGGAGGCCCACAGTCCTCAAACGAAGTTTAATTGCCTTCCAATCCGAGGAACACGGTGTTCCACGAGACAGGATTCGTTTCTGGTCGTGTTTTCCCCGTTCGAGGGGTATCAAAGGCCGAGCCGATTCTGTTTCGGGCCGAGTAGTAACATTAAATGTTTCGACAACGGGCGTGTTCCGAGATAAAGCCGAACGGAGGCGAGCCGGGCCCGAAAAGAGAAGACAGAAAACCCGCCAGATGTCTCCCGACGGTGGTACGGGTGTAAAAAACGATCGCGAGGGCGTAGCTTTTCGGTGAAAATAAACCGACGGCGATAACGAAAAATGGGCGGGGAAAGAGAAGGGTGAAAGTCACGCGACACGTCTTCGATTTCGTGGAACTGGAGGATCTGCTACGAATTAAACGGGAGAGCGCGTGCCATCTGCTTTTCTCCAGGTGTCGAAGGAACGCTCCGACCAATTTGTTCGGAAGCGCGAGAATTGCTCGGAAAAAGGGGGAAAAACAATTTGATGGAATCAGTAATTATTTTCGTATGTACTTCGATATTTACTATCTAACGCGGAGAAAATTGCGAGTTTTTAGTTGACGATTACTGACTGCGAGAGACATTTTATTTTCATCCGATTTTTTCGGAGGATTTGCGCATCCGATCTTCGCGATCAAGTTCCAGGTGAAGACCAATGACCCCGAACACCCGCCATTTCCCTGCTCGACTACAACGGAACATCCTTTCTCATGATCTGCCACATTCCTCCCTCGCATTCCCGGCGGCCCGGCTGGAAACGGAGATGAAAGAACCACCGAAACGAGCAACAGTGAATCACTGGATGGAACAAGGCTCCATGCAAAATCCGCGTAACGGGGCCGTTTATTCGCCCCATAAAAAGCCCAATAAAACCTTCTTTCGAACCAGAAGATACCACCAACGGCCCCCGGACCGTTCCCGGGGACGGTTTCCTCGCCGCGGAAAAATGACAGAGGATAAATCGTCGCCGGGAATAAAGAATACACGATGGCAAAAGGGGGATGCCGTTTGCTACGTGAATTCTCGTTACGTCGCCCCTCCGTGGCGACGGATATCCATGCCCCGGAGAGAAATCGTTCTACATATTACCTGGAATTGATCTTCCACCCTCTTCCATCCCTTTACAAACGTTCCTACTTCACGGAGGAACTTTCTACGCCCTTATTCCGGCTGATTGTCTCCTCCTTCCGTTCTACCCGACGTTTTTTTCCCCCCGGAAACCCCGATTTTCCAGGTGACGGACGGTCGTCGAAATTCGGGAAACGAGCGCGCTTAATTAACCACCGCCACGTTTAATTAACCCAGTCGATCGAAGCCGTTCGTTAGCTTCGTTCGGGAGCACCCTGATTTACGGAAACGTCCCGTTCGGTTTACGCCACCCGGTGTATATTTGGAACCGCGTTCTTCGGAATGCCGGAAACGCGACGAATTTCTGTACGTGTCTCCGCGTTTTAGGGAACGCATTTCTACGGAATAATTGGCCACGATTTTAGCTCGCGATCGTATTGTTAGAATCGAACGAAAAACGAACGCTACTGTACTGGAGAAATCATTCGAAGATCCGAGAAAAAGTCGTTCAAGATTTTTGAGAATCGTCATTCAGCTCGTTTTACTTAGGAACGAGGTTGTGCGACTGGTTCGTTTCATCTTGAAATTGTGGAGATTATAATGACGCTTCAATTCACAATCTTCTTCTGCGAACACGTACAATTAACCACCTGCTTGTAGTTAATAGTGTTTCCCGAAACAAGGAGAAAATTTATGAATGACTGCGTATAGACAACAATGAAATAGAATTTAATTTCGGTTTAATACGAGATGATAATAAGCACGAAGAAAATTTATGAAATTATGAAACAGTAGCTAACGAATAAAAGCGTCGATTGCGCTTGTTGCAATGAAAAAACCGCGCTGAATGTAAACAAACTCGATCGTGTAATATTCATAAGGCACACACAGAAACCTTTAGTGTTAAAAACATTGGTGAATTCTCGTTTCCTATTGGAGAGAAGGGATGCCAGAGATGAAGATGGCGGAACGATGGAAAAGAGAGAGAGAGCGAGAGTAAGAGAGAGGGGCCGCTGGGGTGGCTGATGTAATTATGATGAAACGTTGCGGAATGGCGTATTAGATTATCGCTCGTTCCGGTTCACGGCCAGCGGGCGGCTCTTCTTAATTAATTTATTAACGGTCCGGCCGACTCAAATTACCTAATTAACGTCGTCGTGCATGCGGCTCGCAACGCAGGGGCTGTTTTGCGTCAGCCAATAGGGCTCGACAAACAACGCGATCCCTCTTTTTCGTCTCGTTTCGCAACTTGTTTTTCGTCCGATAAATCGGACGACGATAACGCGGATAGTGGCGACAACAGACCCAACAATGTTGCAATCGCTTCGAGTTACAAGCATCTTTAGAATTTCAACAAGTGTTGGACATCAAATCGTTTTCGGTGACAATATATCTACGCATTTCTTTCTGAAGATATATCGAACTTGTTAATATCACAAACAATTTTGAATTATCAAGTATTTTAATGTTACACACAGTGTAGAAATATTCAACTTTCTCGAGACTCGTAGTTAGGGATGGGATCAAGTTCAATATGTACTCACGAATCCGAGTCAATTTCAATAATCAAGTTTCATTTCATGGGTTTCGATTACTACTTAATAGCAATAATGTTTCAATGATTATATTTGCAAAGTATTCACCTGATACAAGCTGATATCGAACCTCGGAATGAGTACTTACAAGTTTCGAAAAGATATTTATACGTACTTCGACGTTGAAAGAATCTTTGCGAATCTTTCACAAGTAGTACTCGAATCTTAGAAATCAGAACTGCATAGTAGGTTTTAAGCACTTTCTTTATTTAATTCGTATTTATTTAAGAATAATATTTCCGATAGATTATGAAATTATAGTTATACATGTTGAATTAAATTATGCATTAGAGGACAGCATAATTGATTTTAAAGGTGAAAAGAAATAATGATTAGAAAAATCAGAGAATTTCCGGTACGATATTCATAAAAGTTTCGAATCTGTTCGACCAAGATTCGAAAATATTTGCAAGTATTATTTCCGTTTACCAAAGTACTTGTAAAAGGTTCGAAACTGTCTGGCATAGGTTCGAGTATACTTAGGAGTACTATTTCTGTTTTTCGAAGTACTTACAGAGAGTTCGAATTCAATCAATCAACTTCGAACTTGTTTGCGAGGTACTTGATCCCATCATTACTCGTAGTTTTTTAACACTTTTTGGACTCGCTCTACCTGTACATATGGTAGAGGAATTTATCCTCGGATTAATAATAAAATGATTATTAAATTGTCCTCAGGTCTTCGAGAAATTCGGAAGACCTTCGGCAACGGTCGCCATTCGAAACCGCGCCGAGCACAAAAGGCGAATCAACAGTCTCCGATTTCCGGAGCCCCGATAATTTCAGTAATTGCATCTGCATCTGTCGCTGCAAGTGCATCGATGGGCGTGTTTGTGTAGGCCGTGTGCGTGTAATGGGGCACCGGCGGCCGTCGGATCAGGACTATTTGTTTAATAGGGATTATTGTGTCGGTCGGTAGGGATGATGGGGTGGTGAATTGAAATCAAATGACACGTGACGACCTTCCCCGACGTCGGACAATGCGATCTTGTTACTAAGGCTCGCGATCGATCGATCGCCCCCCTTGGAGATCGAATAGACCGTCGATTTAAACTGTTGCCGCCGCGATTCACGGGGCATTGATTCCGCCAGGATGAATCGGGGTGATTTACAGAATTTGGAATCTTGAAATTTATTACTGCTGCCTCCGAAACTTTCCCAAACATCATTACGATACCGCTGATTTTCATGCGAAACAGAAATTGATATTACATTTATTTCTTTCCTTCGTCATTTTAATAAAGATTTCCATTGTTCAACGGGAAATTCATTGGCTCGATCGCGTCGTAGGGATCGCAGAAAATGGTCGGGGCGATTCTACTTTACACCCCTGGGCGGCAAATCGTGGCCGGATAACGAGGGGTGACAGGAATAACACCGCCATCCATGGAAAGAGTCCCACCGCACGTAGTACATTACGTATTGTGTGCTTACAGTTTATTGGGCGATGCGTGGCGGTTTCCACGCCGCTCCGTAGCACGATCATCCCCCTGTAGTTAACTCAAATTGCATTATGGGAGGGCTGGTCGCGTTCTAGGGCCGATTGCGGGGTGGTGCCCATGGCGAGGAGCAACCCCCGGCGATCAGGGACATCGTAACCCTGTGTACTTTGCAAACACCGCGTATTTGTGCGCCGCCGAATACGATTCATTGCTATCGATCACGACGGATCGTTGATCGAGGGGGCAACGGACAACGATCCTCGATTGCAGGCCTGTGGACGAGCTTTATCCCCTTAATACTCGACTATGTACCGTTCATACCGGAATCTTCCAAGTACATTCTATTCGTATAACTCTACCCCACAGCCGGAATTATGTTTCATCCGTTAACCTTTAAAGGGCCGGCATTTCTCCATTGAAGACTTGAATTTTCTTTAGGAAAAATCTCTATTGAAAATGATTTGATTCGTCAACCGTAGATATTTCTTTGCAACTCATTGTCGGTGGAAAACACGGTCGCCCTCAATTAACTCGCAATTACATTTATCGGCGGATTAGCCGAGGAGATACGTGGCAACAGTCGAACAATTACGTTATCTTGGACGCACGAGAGAAGTATTAACACATTCGATAAGAGTGTTATGAGTAATGACTGCGTCAGCATGTGCAGCGGCCTGTGATCAACACGAAATGCGTGCTTCGGAAGGTTCGCGACGAACCAGCGTGAATCATGTCACGATGCAACTCCGCGAACGAGTTAATTGCCATAATTGACGATGCTTTCGTGTATCTCTGTGATCGCCGCGATTTTGTGCTCGAGATCCACCAGCCAGGAATTGAAACGGCCGAATCTCGCGAATGAGTAATGAGTAAACACTGCTGATGTTTATACAATTTTCAATTTTTGTAGACTCTTTTGAAAGTAAAATCTTATTTTCAGTGGTGGTAGTCTCTGTGTAGATTTATTTTAATCTAGAATTCTATATTAAATTTATTTTAGTTTTACCATCATCATCAGTAAAACTTACGAAATCGGAAAATTTTCACACCTTTATGGATTCTTCTTTCATTCGGTAAAAGCGGCGACTGTTTCAAGATACACGCGACATAAACGAAAAGTTTCTGGTTGTCGCGTCAGTGTGTACATAGTATAAAGCTTTGCAATTTCGGGGGACAGGGGTCACGAAATGGATCGTGTTATGACCGTCGTGCGCGAACTGCAGTCGACCCACATTGCTTTTCGAAAAATGAAGGGCTTCCATTGGACTCGCCGGTTTTTTCTTCCGTATTTTAATTAATGTTTACGACAGAGCCATAAAGCAGAGCGGACACGGGCATCGATTTTAATGGGAACACGGCCATTCCAGACTTTTATGTGATCGCATAAATCCCTTCTAGAAGCGGCTCGCTATCGCCTCGCACTCCTTTTAATTCGAGAGTTTATGTTGGTTATCGTTTTCAAATTGTGCCACAACCGCCGCGAAATTGAATTCTGGCCACCTTCGATAAACAGTTAATCGAGAGAGGCCGCGAAATAGAACGCCGACACATTTGCTACTTAACGCGCGATCCACGTGTCGATTTTATAACAAACATTAATCGCTCCCCCGTTCGAATTGGATCGTCGAACGCTCACGCCGAGAGGTAAATATATTCGAATTTCTTGATCGCTTCACTCCGAAACTAATGAATACTGTCAAACATTGTCTGTCTGGGACGTGTCCGTTAATTTTATTCATTAGTTTTATCAGTGACCATCATATAATTTATGCCACTGTCGTGGGCAATTAATCCGGTGTGGTACGGTGGTCCGATATTAACAGTACAGATGAACATTCAAGTGCCTCCAATCAGAGGTTGACAAATATTTGAATTTCATCAGGTTGTGGTGCTACTTTTTGGAAACCTAGATCACGAACCGTGCAACATGGTTCCTTCGACTGTCGTGGACGTTGCAGAAATGGCTGAGATACACTTAAATCTACAATTCTCATGCGCAACGCAGCGTGTTGCAGCTTGGCGCGCAAGTGAACCAATGCGGACCAAGTGAAACAACTGGAACAAGTGGAACAATAATACCGATAATCCCACTAAAAACTGGCGGGCGTTCGTCGGCGTGTAAATAAAATAAAACCGGTCGTAATGGCGCCCGTGGCTGCCTCGGATCGGTTCGCAGGGCTTGTAAACCCTTCGCGCAGCCATAAGCCTGTGCAAACAAACCATCGGGCGAGGTATCCCGTGGAACGGTTAACGAAAAAGGAAAAAAGGAAAACGAGGGGGAGGGAGAGAGAAAGAGGAGAGAAAAGAAGCGTGGAAGCGGAGGGCACACGCGCTCAGGATAGCCGACTTTCCGGGCAATTTGCGTCGATAAAACCGAACGGCGCTGCCGGCGTTCCCTTCGAGCGGCCATGGGGGCTACCATATCCTCAGGATGCATTCCGAAAGCGACTGAGAGCCGCCGCCGCGATGGCAAACCGGCAATTTTCACCTTGCAGCCTCGGCTCGGCTCGAAACGATCATCTTCTCCTCCTCTCGCCGGTTCTCGACCAGCCGAACGATCCTTCGCTTCCTACGTGATTGCTCGCCAGCAACTACTGTTTGTTTAGCCGGCCACTCCGCCCAGCGAAACTGCCTCTTCAAGATTTTCGCAATTTCCTCGCACACCGCTCCTCCCCGTCGATCCTCTCCGCGAGATGCAGTTTTTCTTCGCTCTCGAGCTTTCTTCGCTTTTGTTCCTCCTCTTCGTCTTTTGCTTTTGCTCGTGCTCTTTCGCCAGGCGCGTTCTCCAGCTGCCACGCGGATATAAACGTGCAGCACCAGGCCGGACTATCGACCTCGAAAACGTCGAGATTACGGCGGAACATCGACGTGAAATTGCCGCAATTCCGCCGCCACGTTTTACTGCCCACCGACGCCTCCATTTTTCGATCCACACCGTTCACCAAAATGGTCGCCGCAACGTTTCCGGTGCGCCTCCGCGATCCCACGACGCCTCGCGCCGATGAGAACGAACACGCCACCGTTTCCTCGAAATTCTTCCCTTCGACCGTTCCACACTCGCTCGGTCGTCGGCAGATCTTTCTAAACCCAGAAGTCGTAATTTTTGCTATTTACGTTTTTCTATGGTTGCTCAAAAACCATAACGTCAGTTTTAGTACGCGTTTATCACAATGTCATGTGACAAATTCCAGTAAATTCCACTCATCTGTCGACTCTGCCCAGGACTTCACTAAATACTGAAGAGCTTGTATTTAGAAACAATAGAGAATCGCAAGATATGTACTTAACTGTAGTAAACAGAGGACTTATTGTTAGTCAAGGTCTAACCTTACATCTCCTTCGGAAATGACGTGAAGAGTTAAGGTAAATAGATCGCGAAGGTAACTGATTCAAGTACGTAATAGTTCGTCACCAACGCTTTAGTTTTTTGCGTTTTCCGATCGAGGAAGGACACTGTGCGCGAAGGATAACTGGAATCGTCGAAATCGCGATTGCGAGACGAGCAATCGGTTGCAAGAAGAAAATGGTGATGGCTGGAGGGGTCGTCGAATTCCTGGAGTTCGAGAAAGAAGGAAAATTCGAAGCGATGAGAGTCGGATGGTGGTGGGAGGGACGAGAGATGCTGGGGATGAGAGTTTTCCGTATTTCAAGGTGGAACGGCCTCGAGTTGACAGCGCGAACGAGCGAAGCTCGTAAATGCGAGATTGCCTGGCCGCTTTACGAGCTTTCTATCGCGTTTTCGGGATTATTTGAGAAAATGGAATCCTTTGTGAGAGACTACCGGGAAAAATCCCGGTCGGCGGTACAAGCCGGTAGGGTTTCCGAGGAGCTGAACGCGAACACGATGGCTGCGGGGGCAAGTTAAGAGGGTGGGCGGGCGTGAAATGCAAACCAGCTGGAAAATCGTAAAAGGCGAAAATGTAAAGAACGTAATCGGGGGGCCGGTGTTGGCGGACGATGGGCGTTCCACGTTGCTTTCTACGTGGAAACCTCGTGGAAATCGGGCCAGTACGAGGGTGGGAAAACGAGATACCCCCGTCGGCATACGTCGAACAGTTTTATTGCGTCCTCGACGAAAGTTCTCGTAAAAGGGCCGCGGCAGTAAAAGTTACTTTCTCTCTATTTCCCCTCTCCCTCTCTTTCCCGCTTTCCACGCTCGTCTTTTATCGCAGCTCCGCTGTTTCTCTAATGAGCCGAAGCGACGCGACGCACGGTGCACTACATTGATATCCAAAATCTGGCCAGAGACCGATTTCGAAAATGTCCTCCAGAATAACACCGAAATTACTTTTTAATGAAACTTTTGCCAACATATTGGTGAGATTTTTCCTCGACTATTCAAACCTTTATCAAACAAGGAGAAACGTTTCAGCATTCTCTAAAGTAGAAGGAATTATACGCAATTGGTAGTTATGCAATATCAAATACAAGGACAAACAGATGTCTTTTCCCTTTTTTATTTCTGCATTACAAAATTGTATATTAACAAGCATATTCAAAACATATCTCCGAGAGCGGATCTAATCCTGCAAAAGATAACTGGACTTTTATATACATTCCTCATTGTATAATTTTATTTTTCACGCATTTCCATTAATTTCATTATTCACAAATCTTAAAGTAGTGAGTAACGATTTTGCCCAAAATGTGAAGAAGAAGACATGGAGAGCAATTTATGCATTACATTAAACGCTGTTAACAGAGATGGAGAATTTTTGAAAATATTGTTTTTATATGTATCCATGTCTTCGCAACTTTGAAAATTTACATACAGATTGTACAATAACGTCCCATTATACAAATTGGCAATTTTAGGCTCTTCGTAAGGCCAGTCAAGAAGTGCATTTAGGTCCATGCTGGCGACCAATGCACACTGAAATTGCGAAAATCCATATACAATGTGTCTCTTGAATTGGTCACCATATGATAACGTTGGATTTACTTGAGAATGGAAAATAAAAAATGGTGCTGCCAGAAGACAATCTAATGTGTCAATTTGCATCCATGCGAGACTGGTAGAGAACAACTCCGGTTCGATATTACTTTTGTCTCTCTGTACCTGTAAGAATTTAATTAGGTAACGGTAGTCTTCTTCAAATGTACTCAAGGAATTGTAGTACCCAATTTCTGAGGTTGCCAATTTGTATATCAAGCAAGTAAGCATTGAATACATATGGAACTTATCACATATTCCTAGCGCGTGAGTTCTCCAATACCTCAAACAAGCAACATACAATTGCCATTCAGGTAAAAGATCATCAATAAATCGTACATGTTCAATTTCTAATGCAATATCTATAATCTCTTTGCGAGCATAACGTGGAAGATCTCTAATGACAGCTGGATATTGAATCAAATTCCTAGGTATGTCACAACGGTACACTTCAAAACCTCCAGCGTTCCTCTTTACCTGATTCACTACGAAATCTTTCTTCTGCGTTACCGATATCAAAAATTGAAATACAAACTGAAAAATTTTTTCAGCCATTTCACAGCTGGGAGGTCGACTAGTGTCTTCCAATAGTATTGGATAGATATGATAATTGTGTTGCATCAACCTCAGGGCATACCCTGGAATATTAGCCAATGAATATTTGTGTTTAAACCATTGAGGCAATTCATTGATCACTGGATCTCTGAATGTAACTATTCTAATATTTTGATTGTTATGCACTCCTCTGTACGGTAAAGTTTCAATATTTCCTTTAAATCTATAAAGTTCTTTTGCACAACTCGAGAAGCATTCTTCTGGGATCATCAAGTGAGTAAACGCTTCGGAAAATGGATTTGTGTATTTATTTATATTCGTTTCTATTATCTTTAAAAGTTCTGGTCTCATTGGCGGAGGTGCTGCTCTTATAATTTCAGCGATGGCTTCCTCTAATGTATATTTACGCAACCAACACAATGCCTTCGTGATGAGCACGGACTTTCCTCCCATATCGTCTATATTCTCTTGTGCTATCAATCTGAAGGTGTTTTCATAATATTCTGTTACATGCGAATGGTCTAGTTTTCTATTAATAGGTAAGTCGAGTACATCAATTAATGATAATGTATGGTGATTTAATCCTTCGAACTTATTTAGAAGATTTTCGAGTCTATAAATTTTGCAGGGTATCGTTTCTCGATAGACATCCAAATGGTCCCTTGAGTACTTTATTACTGTTCCATTAGGTATGTACAATGCTTCATACAAGTAATAGTAGGAAGCATTAGCGAGCACAGGACAATTTAATGCTTTCGCTATCGCAACTATACTGTTATCTGCGTCAAACTGACACTGTGCCAATGGAATATCCTTCTCTTTCAAACATTGTATGAAAACATGTTTTAGGAACAAAGGGCGTTCTTGTTCAGGCTTTGGAGTTTCCGGCGTCATAGTTAATGATCTTTCAATCCTCTGTTTTAGTCTTGCCAAAGAGATAGGAATTTGTGATTCGGTACAACTTCCATGAAGTAAAACCAGTGGTTTCACATTGCATTTTAGTAAGCAATCAAAGAAATGCGATACAATTCGATCAAATTCATCGTAATCACCACCGAACGGAGAATGGCAATTTGAGTACTGAAGCAATTCATTAATTAAGTCATTACCATCGATTACCAAATCTGTATTCTGCAGCTCATAATCTTCTAAATACGATGAACACTGTTGTGTTAATTTTGTTAAGTTAAACATCTAATCTCACTAATCTGGAAATTAATGTTAATCGATTGTCGGCCTGTATGATAACACTTTTCTGTCTTTTACCTTATTCATTGTGTATACTTACACGTCACCAGAAATGTATAAGACGTCTCCAGTTACGTTCTACGTTCTACGCGCGACGCAACAGTCTGATGAGACTTTCACCAGGGCTGGGCATTTTTGACTCAATTGAAACAATACTGTTCCCACCATAGCGCCCAGTGTTCCTCACCACCATCCGTCGTTACTGTGGAGGAAGGACGCGCATCGTCCGTCGCAATATCTAATCAGTGATTAGTAATCACTGTACATCTTACAGTGTAAAATAAAAGCGCACAATAGCTAATCATTGTACAATGTACGGTGATTAGATATTGTGCGCTTTTCTTCGAGCGAGCGCGACAATCTTAGCGGCCAGTAAAGCACAAAGTTGGGCTAAAATGGGGTACCCTGGTCACCCCGCCAATTTCGCAAAATTTTGTTACTTACACTGTTATTTGTTAATTACAACACTTGTTCTTCAGGAAAATGCAAGGAAAGAAAAATCGATTGTTCGAAAACGAAAAAAAAAAGACAGACCAGAATACCCCCATTAAAGAAGTTTAAATGTGAAATTGTTCGGTCACGAACAAGAGGGTTAATGCAACGCGAGGTGTTCCGATTATTTTGTCGGACCGCTGTACTTTTTCCTCCCGTTCTTTTCTTAGCGAACCACCCACGGTGCGGGGGTGCGTCGCCCGAAATAAGAAGAAAAGCTCGTGCCGCGTGGATTTATGCGTTTTCAGGGAAAGGGAAACGAAACTCGAGAGGAGCAACGTGTTGGCGTTAAACGGTGCCACATGTCGGGCCTCGGTTATCGCTAATTTCGGCAATTAACTAAACGGCCGGTCGAGTCCCTGTCCCTCCTACTGTTACCGTTCGTCTGGCACGGTACCGAACGCTCGGTAGCTCAAAAGAAATCACTTCAGTCGTATGCCGATGTATATGAAAGCACTGTGCATGATATTTTTGAGAGATAGAAGCCCGTTCGCGATTTGTAAAACTTTCATTTTCTAATTGGCATGAAACCGAGCATGACATCGTTCGGAGCACATTTGTTTGCTCGATTCACGATTTAGTAGAACTTTGATTATAGGAGCAACATCTCGGCCCTGAAGCTTTCACATACGTCTAGACTTTACTGAACACTTTCGGTAGTAAATGATGTTTGTATTGTGAATATAATATCAGGGTGTTTCATCTTCGATGACAATGAGCGAGGAGCCGTCGCGTTCATCATACTTTGGTTTGGGAGTCGCGGATCTGCAACACGCAGGATTTCAAATTATCATTGGAAGCTAATTCTGGCTTCTCTGGTGTGTGTGTGATCGCTTCGTTTTAGTACGGTAGAAATGAGAAACTTCTGAGAATGTGGCTGTTACTCGCCTTCTGTTTGATAGTGTCAACTCTTTTGCCGTAGCCAAGGCGGCCGGAGATCATGCTGCTGCGCAACAACGCGGGCCTGGATGTCGGACGACGCGCGTGCACGTGATGCCCTACAGGACGCGAGCGCTTCATCCTGGCCAACGGACTTTCCCAGAATTTCTGATCTATCCCGAAGACCTCCCCGTCCTTGAACAGAGTGGACAGAGTTCGGTTAAATCTTAGAACGCCTGTGGAGTCTGTTCATGTTACTCGAACCTTCAAAGTTCGTTAGAGATTCGGACCGACTTTGTTCAGAATAAACGAAGGAACAATCGTTTCGAACAACAAGCCACTTTGACCAATTCCTTTTAAATTGCTGTACCACTATTCAAAATATTGTTTACATTATTAAATATATCGGTATCTAATCAATTACTAAACATTTGGGTATCGTATGAGGTATTATACCAATTTCAAAAATCTTGGCGAATATATTCTACAAAGAAATGTTTAATTATCCAGTTAAAATAGCCCCGAGTGCAAACGGTCAAAAATGCTACTGTGAAAGCGTTGACGTGTTCCTTTATAAAGGATAACTTGCACACTGCGTTGCCGAAAAATCATTCGCAACAAGTTCTCAGCAACGTCCTTTTACCTCCAAAGTCTGGGGCAGCTGTTCCAGCAGCGTTTCCGGCAAGAATACGCAGAGCAGCCCAGCTAATAGAGTCACGATTCCGAGAATGATCATCGGTAGGCTGTAGAACACCCTGCTGGAGAAGGCGATGAAGGGGCTGAGGATAGAGGTGACATATCCCATGACGTGGATGAAAGCGACTCCCTCCCCTCTAACCACGGTCGGCAACAGTTCAGCAGCATACTGCATCGCGATGTTGGACGCGACGTTGATGAAGAATCGGGCGCACATCGCGAACATCGCGTAGCCGATACCCACAGTGAAGGAGGCTGCAATTAGACAAAATAATCCTGACATGACCACCGATGCGACCAGGGTCCACCTTCTGCCAACGATGTCCAGGGTGTAGGTGATCACCAGCACGGCTGGCAGCTCGGTCGCCGAGGCCATCGTGAAAGTTCTGAAAATATCCATGCCCAGGAATTCCAGACACCTGATGTGGGCGTCGTAGGACATCTGGATGATGCCCCAGGAGAATGTTAACAGCAACGTGATCCGTCTGTGAACGACCCACGATATTTGTTGGACCAGGTTGCCCGATTACTAGACAGCGGATCTTTATGCAACATAGAAATTTTCTACCTGAATCGCAACAAACCGGAGCGAAATTTTAGTATGTTCAACCCTTTGCACTCGGAGATATTTTAACTGGAAAATTAAACATTTCTTCCGATATATTCATTCGCCAAGATTTTTGAGATTTTATGCATATGAACGTATAAATGTTTAGTGGTTGATAAGACACTGACATATTTAAGAATGTAAACAATATTTTGAATAATGGCACAGCAATTTTTATTGGCGCCTCTTAGAGTCACCGTTCGAGTGCTAAGGGTTAATAGGTTGAAAATCATATAACAGTATTTTTAAATTCCTCTAATGTTTTCACTGATTTAAATTGCACCCATTCTTTTTTGTGATAAGTCCATCAGATCCGCTGTCTACTGATTACCACGACGGGTAACGCGGAGTTAGACCTGAGACGCTTCGTCTTCAGCAAATCGAGGATCGAGTGCTCCTCTGAGGCTAGTTTGTCCGCGGTCGTCTTGCAGTCCTCAACGAAATCCTCAAACACGTCGTCCGGTATTATCCTGTTGTTCCTTTTCTCGATCTTCCTGATGATACCGACTGCCCTTTCGATCTGCCCCTTGCTGACCAGCCACCTTTGCAATCAGCTACCTTTAAACTGTTGCTAGAGGTTCTAGAGGGAGAACTGTCCCTTGGTTGCCTCTCATTGCGCAACTGGACGGTGTTTGGATACAATTAGACGTTGTTTATTTCAAGACGATCATACCTGACGCTCTCGGGAAGCATAAACGGCATTAAAGCGGCGGAGGCTAACGGTACGGATGTGACGATCGAAAATATCCTCCAGTTAGATATTCCATAGGCCATCCATGGCAAAGTCACGCCGCCCAAGGTGAAAAATAGCCCGTAGGCCACGTTCGCGGCGAACGTCCGCCATTTCGGGCCGACGTATTCCAACACGAGTATATAGGCCATCACGAATATGTTGTCGTAGGCCAACCCGACGATGAACCTGCAGAAGCAAAACTGCCAGAAGCAGTGGATATAGGCGCTGCAGATACCCCCGATGAATCCCGACATATGGGTAGCAATCAGAACTGGTATCCGGCCGTATTTGTCCGATATCCAACCAAACACGAAACCGCCGGCGATCGAGCCTATAAAGAAGATGCTTTGCGCGACGTGGATCTTATAGGCTTCGTCACAGACCTGAAATCAAAGAATTCGAGGACAATTGTTCTGAACAGTTCCGAACAGGGACTAAAAGAGTTATCTGCGGATGTTTATGCAGGTTTCAATTTTTTCTAGGCAAATCTTAAGGGGGCAGAGAGACTCGCTTCTAGGATTTTAATATCTCATAATGTAAAGGTGGGCTTTTTCAGTTTTCACGATCAACTTCATCAATCGATTGAATCAATCGCCGATTTTTCAATGATTACTTTTTTAATCGTACACATCAATCAATCAATCTCGATTGAAATTTTAATCGATTAATGCCCAACTCTGCTCGACCCCCTAAATTGTGACACATGGTGAGACGATGACTAGGTGCTATAATTTTCATAGTTTTACCCAGTTTTGCTCCGCGGCGATAGACATGTAAGGGACATCAGCCTTGTCCAGCTTGAAGTCCCAAGCCATGCACTTCTTCAACGGCCAGCTTTCGTCTGGTTTATTCTTAGAAAGCGCTTCTGCAACAGGCGTGTCATAGATCCAGCACCTCGAATACGGCAAATGATGGCCCTCGAACGGCACCAGCTTCGAACGAGGTATCATAATGTCTCGCAATTGTTCTTTAGACACCCCTTCAACCAGCGGCAATTGGCACCAGTACTCCTTCGGCACAGCGACAAGAAACGCTTGTGAGAAGTAGATGAACGTGAGAAACAGGCAGAATATCGTCAGCATTCCGAAAAGGTACTTCTGATACTTTCCGAACTGGCCTGGCAAACATAATCACCATTAACTCACTAAATCTATGTTGAGAGTAGAATATCCTATCGAAATTTCAACTTGTTTTTGTCTGCACCCTTCAGTGTACGAGTCACAAGGATCACAGGAATCACAAGGAATTTTTTTCTCGATGACCTTCCTTCTATAAATTCAGAGCTTTTCCAAAGAACATTAACACGTGCACTGAAGGGTTAAACTGCTCTTGATAGAAGAGCGTACTCGACAGAGTAAATACAATCATGTTCGACGGCCGTTTATACTTGCCTAAATAAATCAGTACATCGTCGACGGTTACACCGTCCTCGAGATGTTCGAAAACAGTAATCGAAGCCATCGGAAATTAAACGAGTCCTTAAAATTCGAGCGATTCGCGCTAATAACAACTACCAACAATAACCTAACGTTAACTATTTTACATGTAGAAGCTGTTAAAATCGTGTACGAACGGATGTTGGATCGGAGTGAATTGAAACGAGAATCGAACAAATACTAAAACTCGATAGTCCAGAAATTCGAGTCCAGCCACATTATGAACATTGAATGAAATTTTTACCACGCTTATATTAACTTATAATTGTTGTTTGCGTCAAATCTTGTAATCGAATTTTAAATCTCTCCCCATAGTCAAATCTCGCTGAAATTTTGAAAGTAGAAAATAAAATATATAAAACGAACTTTTTAAAACCCATGCACTAAAAAGGAGAAAATAATTTTTTTCCTGGCTTTCTCCATAAAATACCGAATCCAATTAAATGATTGATAGTATATTTCCCCAAAATTTTAAGCAATTAGTTCAAAATTTCTTCCTTTCTAAAATTGGTGTCGGAATCGATAGAAAAATTTAATATAAATTTAAATAAAATCACGTGACATTTTAGTGTGACTATAAATAAAAGCGTGGAGCGCTAAACTATATTGACGTAATCTTTGTGGGCGCTCCACGCTTTTATTTATATATATAGTCTCTCTGTCTCTCACTAATGTCATGATTTTATTTGAATTTATATTAAATTGTTCTATCGATTCTGATACTAATTTTATAACAGAAGAAATTTTGAACTAATTACTTAAAATTTTGGTTAACCAGGAAAAGTATTATTTTCTCCTTTTTAGTGCATTCTAACATAAGCGTGGTTTTTAAGTTCTTTAATACATTTTATTTTTCAAGAGCTAAAATCTTAGTCTCAGTACATCTTTAAGTACTGTACGAATTATAGATGTTGATATGTACAAATAATTTAGCTCCATTAGCTTTTTAATGGCTCGGTATGCGGTCCCTGAGACGAAAACAACCCCCTTTAGTGTTCCACCCTCAGGAACAAGGCAGCGCGGTTCCGTCGAGCACAAATAGATGATTTCTGATCTTCGATCCGGGTCCCCGGTTCCACCCCAACGATTTGACCTTAGACAGGGGTTGATGAAAGCTGGGGGTGGTTGTAGAAGGGAGCCAATCGGAGCGGGCGTTTAGCTAATGCGTGTAACGTGGCCCGTGGGACGATTCGACGCGGTTCTGCGCCTGTTTCACGCTCCTCGTTACGCTGAGGGGATGGTGACACCTTGCCCCCGGCTCACCCCATCTCATTCCATCGCTGGTGCTCGGGGGTGGCACACCCTTTTCAGCGATGGCCTCTCTACAGTCTCCCTCACCGTTTTCTACACGAATTTCTGGTGCTTCTGGGGGTTGGATCCCACCACGGAAAAAATGGTCCGCTTTTCCAACATGTACTTTCCAGTATTAGAACAATATATATTTATGTGATACAATCTGTACGAGGTACAGTTAAAATAGCTCTTCTTATAAAAAATACTAAAAAGTTTGTGGGAGTTGTCAATAGATACCTCCGCGCCTTACACATCAACTTTAATAATCATTTTTGGAAATATTGACTGCCTGTTCCATTTTGGGTATAATAAATAGTGAAGCTATTGTTTCAAAAAATTATTATTGACAGGATACACAAGACGCGACTATCCAGTTACATTTCTTGATCGGCATTTCTAGCATTAACAGAATGATTTGGTTTTACATTTCTGGACCGTACGCGGAGATAATCGTGTTCTTTTGTTCGAGGCACCTTGAGGCCATCACTACCCCCCGTCGAGGGTGATTTCCAATTTGCAGGGACGAGTAACCCGACGATTTACATAACTCCATGGTAACGGTATCACTCTCCCTCTCGAAGAATTGAGACCCCGCCTTTTCGGGCGCGCCGAAAGGGCCTCTATGGGGGTGGATTCCTCCGGAGAATATAAATGGTCGTAATTTAAGGTTCTCTGCCATCGGAGACAGTCTTTTTTCCTCCCTGTAATTTATACGCGATTCTAGGCCAACTCGTTCACGCGACGCGACTCCGAAAGGGTTGGAAATCCCACTGGAACAAACATGGTTTTCCATTAATTCCCCTTCCAACCTTTTTCAATCAATAAATTAGCTTTTGGAACAGTCGAATATTTATGCACGGTTAATGAAAATCCCATCGAATGCATTTTTATAATTTATGTATTAAAATCGAATTGGGTCTGGCCGCTTGATATACTGTTGCATTTATTTACGATCGAAACGCGCCAAGATAATCGACGAGGGAAATAAAGGAACGCTAGGCGAATTAGAAAAATCGGCGAATCGATCTGTTCTTTCGGTCTCTTCGTTTCTACAAATGAGTTGACTTTCCGTCGCAGTCGAGACGCTGCTTTCATTTCATTCCGTCAGAATTAGCTCTGCTCACGGTGACGTAATTCGCGTTAAGTTCCCTCGTTTTTCGGATCGATCCGGCGACGAATCAGGGCGCAGTTAGTTAATGCGGGCTTGTGTTGGCACAGCCCCCGAGGGGGTGGCTTGCCACTCCACCGGCGTAGTTAGGGGTGAATCGCGCCCGTGGCAACCATCTCTCCGATCCGAGTTTCCCCAGCTCGATCCTCCGGCAAAATGAAAATTTTCTTGCGGAAAAGTCCTCCTCTTCCTCTCTCACAAATTGCCTTCGCCGTCCATTCTCCATCTTTCTGCGAAACAAACATACTCTGCTGCGACAATCATGTGTTAGCAGCAAGTCTGCCGAGGAATCTCTGAAAATTTGAACTGGATCGCACAACTAAATCTTGAAATATCATGTTTGAAGTTTTTCGTTAGCAGTTGTAACTTTTTCAAACAGCCATAACTACGTCGTCTTTACAGATTTGAATGAATCCTTTGAAAGGCACGTTCTCGATGAAAATGCAAAGAGATCGATGTTTTTCCAACGTTGCAGACCAGAGCATCCCCTAATGGCGCTCGAAGGTTCACGAGCATAGTCTTCGAAAGAATCCTCTCATTTTTTCTCCAACCCCCGGTCCGAGGGTGAATCTCTCCGCTCTGTA
Source organism: Lasioglossum malachurum (assembly GCA_028455605.1). Taxonomy (NCBI): domain Eukaryota; kingdom Metazoa; phylum Arthropoda; class Insecta; order Hymenoptera; family Halictidae; genus Lasioglossum; species Lasioglossum malachurum. The sequence continues at coordinate 36,906 of JAQQRU010000026.1, forward strand.
ACGTCCTCTAATTTCCGGGAGCCGGGTGTGGCTTTTGCCGCAATTAATTTCCCGGGAATCCAATTAATTCCTCGCCGCCGGCCAATGAACTAACGTTGTTTGCCGAAGAAAACGTTGTTCTCGTTGATCGCCGGGGGTGCCGGGGGGTTGGAAGCGTCGGGGCGGTGTTGCTCGAAGAAGGTGAACCTGGGGGGATGGCGGAGAGGGCGAAAATCGCTGGGATATCGTCGAGGAGTGAGGGAGCAAGGGGGTGCCGGGGCAAGGGGATGGGCTGGGAGGAACGGCGCAGATAAAATTACATTATCGCTTAAAGCGTCCTCGACGCAGGAGAGAGGGAGAAAGAGGAAGAGGCGACCGGGGTGAAAATCACGTCCCGTAATTCCCGGGCATTAAGGTAAACGTCCAAGTCGCAGGGCGCAGGTTCGGTCGCCATGGAAACTGACACCCTTCCCACCACCCGGTCCCTTTCAATCGATAACTTATGAAACCATCCTGTCACCCCCGCGCACCCCCGAGCACCCTCTTGTACGATCCTCCTCCTGGATGCTGCGATGGCGACCCGGTGCGTTGCGTTCGAAGAGAATTTTTGTCTGCGGGTGAAAACTACAATTTTTTACAAAATCCTTTTCGAGTTGAAAGGTTCGCTTCGCTTGCTGCAAGGGTTCATTTTTCGTCGTGCTTCGTTTTCACTTTGAGTACGCTCTTCGATAAGCCCGTTGAATTTCATTTGACACTCGGATCATTTTGTAAATAAGAAAATATAGAATGAAGACATTTTCTCCTAAACGGCCTAGGGAAACCATCCTTGCGAAGGACGTTGAAAATAACGCGTATATATTTTAATAATAAAAGATATAGTTTATTTTCCGCTTCTCGAAAAGTGGTCAGAGTTAAAACTGACTATCGACGGCACTGCGAGCCGAAGATTTTGCAAATCGACGGGCCGCAGAGCACGAGAAGCTCGAAAACAAAATTTGCGTGAAAACCGCACTTTCAGCGTTCGTTGCCAGCAGAGTTGAATTCGCAATCGCGTGGCCCACCCCGTGGCCAGTTCCCATCGCCACTCCCACTGGTCCGCAGTGGTTCTCACCGGTGCGGTCGCGCAATTATCGTTACGAGCCCGGATCGCGGCGTAACGTCTATCGCGAAATTGAGGCGTCAGCTTTATAGTCTTCGGCGGTGAAATAGCTACGAGCAGAACGCGAAATAAGACCCGGGTTGGGCTAGGGGGACCGTAAGGGGGGAAGGGGGTCGGAAGAACGGCGCGGAAGAAACGGAAGAACACCGCGGGGGGGGGGGGGGGAGAAGAGGATAGAGGAGGTGTGCGTGGTCCGGGTTATATACAGTTCGGAGAATTTTAACAAGACGGCCTCGCGTCGCCCTGGGCGAGGAATCCCCTAACGAGAAAGGGCACTTCTCCCCTCAAAAATAATGAAGTCTTCAAGCCGCGTTCCCACAGCCTCCCCGAGGGTGCAACGTTGCACTTTTATGCAACTCGTCTGCGATCTTTGTTCGCCGGCTGACAAGCGTCTCGTCGCGGAACGCCCGTAATTCTGCGCTTTCTGCGCTCCATCTTTGTTCTTGCATCCTCTCGTTTGTACGCTACGGTCGCTAGACCAGGCGGTTAATAGTCCAGCCAATGGATGCTCATAAGGGGGGTGTAGAGGGAAATGGAAGAGGAACACAATTTTTAACTTTGGGACTTTGTTTGGACTAGCTAGGAGGTAGACATACTAAAAGTCCCCACTCCTAGACTGTAAAATCGGCTTTCATTTTCCCCTGGAAAAACGAAATGATTTTCCGAACGACCTAAGAACACAGAAAAATAAAGAGGTCAAATATTACCGAACATATGTATAGACATACAAGTTAAATTAACAATAATTAAATGAAATAAATAAACTATACAAATAAAAACTAAATAAACAGCACACAATCTTTCTCTTTCTCCATCTTTTTGTTCTTCCATCCTTCGATTCCTTTCGAAGAAACTTTCCGAGATTCGTACTCGGATTTGTTTTGAGAGGCTGTTATTGGACCTGACACAAATAACTAGACAGCGGATTGTCATGCAAAATCAATTTTCTGATTAATATAAACAATGCTACATAGATCTTTTGATTGTAGCAAGTAATATTCATTAAAATTCTCTGAAATAATCACGCGACCCTAGACACAATTTCTACATGGCACGAACAAAAAAATGCCATGAAGAGATAAAGATTTACATTTTATCCTCTATTTAAAAATCCGCAAAATAAATGTAAGAGAAGAGCGAAAAATAGAAATACAGTTGAAGGAGAGAAGCGAACGAGTCGAGCTAGTCGGTTGTAAAAGGAACGGTTTCCGCGGCACAGAGTGCCGGTTGATTTACATGAAAACCCAATAAATTCCAGGAATTCCCAGCTGATTTAATTAGCTAACGCGAACACGCGCGCGCGCACGATGTTCGACCGACGAATATCCATACAAATGGCGCGAAAATGTATGTCGGATGGCGACGGGTCGACTTTCATCGGCTCGAATTGATGGCTGTTTAGGCGAACTTAATGAAAACGAGCCTCTCCTGCTTCCTTGCCCCGCTGCGTTCCTCCGGTTCTTCGTCTCTGTTCTTTCCACGGCGTTCCTCCCCGTCGGAATTATGGTATATTTATCACTGTTTCGCTGGCGGAAGACAAGGCCGCCAATTAGCCGACGCCAATCATCGCCTTAAATCACCGCTCGTCCGCGAAAGGTTACTCAGATTAATCCGGCATTACGTCGAATTAAGTCCCAGTGCTGGTTTCGCCGACCTTTCGCCTAATGCTTCGTTAGACCCTAACTATTTCAGCCAAGACCGTGCCGTGCCATGATACAGAGAAGCGGCCGCATCAGGCGAAATTAAAATACAATTTGAACCATTAAATAATTAAAAATCTTTACGCATTGCTTTTCTGCAATTGGTTCATGTTATTCCGATATTGATGTACAAGGTTCATCGTATTTTTTAAAATCACCATCGAAAGTTAATTTCAAGGAAAAAATATCTAATACATACTGAGAAAATTTCAACTCAAACTCGGACTTGCGAACGGTCTTTTTTTGCGTCTGACGAATTATCGAACGCTGGTAAATTGTTAATGTAAAGAAATTGTGAAGAACGTCTTGTGCTAAATTGTCTTGAAGCATAAAGAAGGCACGTAAAAGCATTTTAAAAATGAAGACGATAAATGCTGCTCTTTCAGCCAACGGAACCTTGTTTTCTCCAGTAAAAACGTAATACTGTCACGTCTCGTTTAATATTCCACATTAAGGCGGCAGGTCCATTAAAAATCAAAATCGAGCCATCCCAAGATTGGAATCGCAGAAAAAAACTCTGCTATACCAACAATTAACTGCTCGCGTGTTGGCAAATACGTTCGAACGTAGTCGAAGATTGCTTTCTCTTTTCAAATACGAACGGATTAAAGTACGCAAACTTGGAGCGAAGTGCGAGGGTAAAAAAATCGGCCGGTTCCAAGCGACGAAATCCCAATCGGTTTCGGGGATCGCGAGCAATCTCGATTTCGCGAGGCTCGGATCGATTCGATAACAGCCGCGGCCGTCGCAATATCCAATCGGCTTGTTTGGCTTAAGTTTCGGCCGGCTCTCCTTTGTTTGTTATTTCGCGCGTGCCGAATTAAAATTCATTCGGGGCCGGACCCCGCCCCTTCGTTTTATTGCGCTCCCGCCGAGTTTTCGTCGTTTTTTCATTTTCGGCGGCTCGTTTTTCACATCGGGCCGCGCCTCCTCGGTGGACGAAAAAAAAATGGAGTTTGTTTTGCTTTTCTTCTTTTTTTTTTTCATTAATTTTTCATCGTTCCGGAAATGAAATACGGTTCGTGACGTGCTGGTAGTTCCGGCGATATTTATTGGAACGTGTCAGTCTGTTTAAAAAATTGCTTTATCAATCGCTAGTGGCTCCGCTCTGCCGATGGCGGCTGTTTTAAATAATGTTAACTTGCATGTTTATGTGTTCGGTTATCTTCGACGACTTTCTATCGTTTGTTAATAAAATACAGGATTAAAATTAATTAATTGTATTCGCGTGTTCAACTTGAAACATTGAAAAGATTGAAAGTAAGGAACAAGAGTTATTTTGTATGTTCATTGCATAATGATTTCGGATACGAACACGTTTGCGAGAATTTCCGAAAGAATAGGGGATGAATCGTAGTTTCTCGGTTTCCGAGGGGTCGGTAGATTTCCCGGGCACTTAATAAAATCCCAATTTAAGGACGATCATCCCGTCGCACGATTATCGGCCCCGTTCTATCTCTCGAGGGGCAGACGAGGGTGGCGAACCCCTCGTAACCTCGCTCCGATTGGTCCGGCGTTTAAGGGATGATTCCGGGCACGATACCATCGCCGGTTGGCCGGATTTAATTAATCGATCGCACGCATTACCGGCCGACAAATGGTGGCCCGGTGGTTAGAACGCTCGCAGTTAATGTCGACGATCATTCGTCACGAAGAATAAACAAGTTCCGCTGTTCAGATGGAATCGCCGACGGGTTTTCACTATTATTTCATCTGCCAATCTACAGTCGAGAACATGCTTCCAGAAGGGTGTCCCAACAGAAATTATTTATCACTAGACTGCGGCTCTTTATGCATTTATGGCTTACGAAAATGTTCAAGAAAGGCTGTTATACAGTTCGACAGAATTTTATAGAAATTTTATCAGTTTTGAATCCACAAAAGTTGTTCCCATTATAAACAGGATTTAATTTCATTCCGCACACTTTCTGAAAATTTCATGAATTTCAGATTTCTTTTTTGACTATTTATATTATCATTTCCTTCAAACAAAAACATCGCGGTGGTAATTACTAGATTACGGAGCTTTGGTTTGGGTGGAGGAATTATTTGTTTTTGAGCTTATTGCCCTTCGACAGCGAACGCGTTAAATAATATCACTAAAATTGAAATGAAACTGTATAGAAAGCTCACCTGCGCGCAAGATAAGACGACACGGAGAAATTCGTATTCGACGGGTCGTCACAGAAGAAAGAAATGGTAGCGACAGGTAAACCCTTGAGAATCATCGATGGTATACGAGTCATCGAGCGCCAGGAAGAGGAATCGACGGTGTCCCCCTTTTTCCTCTGAAACGGACGATCCCCCTTTTCTTTACATATGGCGCTTAGTACAGGCTATAACCATCGATAATCGGCCAATAGGAACGATCCGGCATGGATCCACGCTATCGTCGAACCCCATAGATTCGTAGGCAGCATGACAAATAACTCTCACAATGGGCCATCGTTTCCAGTCGTGTGTGTCCCCCCTCCTCCGCCAACCCCTCTTCCTACAGTTCGCAGTCGAGTTTCCAGCCCTTCCTACCCCCCCTCGCTCGTGTTATACACGACCAGATCGGTTCCGGCAATTTTACATTCACGTCAGAGCGCCGCTGATTTATTATAATGCTCGCTGCTTGCTTTACCCCCTCTCCTCTCCCCCGACACCCCGTCCCCTTCATAGCTTTAACCCCCCTCAGACATCCCCGTGTAGCTCTCTCCGTTCCACGATCTCCGTTGCTCGTTTCCTTTCGATTCCGACGATTCTTCTTCCGACTCGGTTTTTATTAGGTGCACAGGAAAGTAATGGTCGTTTCCACGGCTGCGACGATTTTTATTTCGTACGCGAATGCACCCGAACGACGAATAATTCTGGCAATGAAGATAATGCCAGAAATAATTCTCAAGGGTTGAATCCTCATTTCTGAAGACCTAACTGGGCGGTCTGCAAGGTTTAATTCTACTTTCATTACAGTTCCATCGATTCCCTTCAACTTTCGCGGAATAAAATTCCGGGTGAAGGTTCCAGGGCCAACAACTATGAAACCACGATCGACTCCGGGCAAACGGTGGCATGATCGTCTGCCTGGCTCCACCCCCGAGGGTCCAAGGGCTGGTAGGTGAAACCGTTACTCGTCCAGCGACACCGGCCTTCCGATAAACAAGACAATTTCGCGGTGGAGCGTCCCCGGGAATCCATAAATCGCGATCTATCGATTAGAGGGCCTTGGTTTCTCGCCCGCCATCTTGAAAGCGTTTGCCACCAAACGATTGAAT
>JAQQRU010000030.1:0-32000 GCA_028455605.1 Lasioglossum malachurum
TCACGGACCACAGGTTAATAACCACTGGTCTATGTTACTCCGATATTGATGTACACGATTTATGATTTATCGCACGTCTCTAAGCGCTTTCGGTACCCTTTGATTTCGGTTTCCGGTGCAGGTGCATCGTTGGCGAGCGCTCGCCGAAAGACTCTCGATCTGACAGCGCGGAGCTATTATTTTTATTTGCAATATACAGTCTTCTCTCCCATAATGTTTTACCGTTATTAGCGTTGAACCTTTACCAACGGATTGGTGAAATTTTTCTGATTAAAACGAGACCAAACACGATAGAATTGCGATCATATCCATCTCGCGCGAGATCGTTTCTTTTTTCCGCCGTATTTAATCGTTCTCACGATCCCGAACCTATTCTTCTCTTTCGCCTGATTAGTTTTATCGTGCACAATCGAATATTTTCCCACAGACCGTGGCAAAACGAAACAACGAGATACTGACCTAGATTTAAGAAATTTCCTAGACGTTAGAGCCACAGTGTTCTCTGGAAACGGCCCAGCCATGCTCAAATTCAAACAGCACATCCACATCACGAATGCCGTCGATGTTACGTAAAACCATTCCGAATGCATACTTGCTTCTCCTTTTGAATAATCTGGAAGAAAATTGAGAAACGTATCACCGAACGGTGCATAGCAGGTTCAGACGGATACGAAACTCGCAATGAAACGCGATGTGGGACGAGAGCGAAGAAAGAAAGGAGAAAGATAGGAAGGAAGGAAGGAAAAAAAGGAAAGAAGAGAGGAAAGAAGGAAGCGAGGAAAGAAGAAAGTGAGGAAGGCAGGACGCACGACAGAAAAGAAAGAAAAACTCGAGAGTCTAGTTTTCTTCTTTTCGGTTAACGACCCTTCGATCCCTTGCTACCCCCTTACGGGCGACGCGACGATCGCCTTAACGTGTCGACCGGTTTTCCATCGAGTTGTAAATCGTTCAGCAAATGCGCCGAGCACGTTCAGCTGTGGATACTGAACAAATTTTCTTAGGAAAACGGTCTCCGATCGATGCGTATAACAAAATTCCATCGATGCACTGTGACTCCATTTATATTCCCACGCTCTCGAACTAAACGATAACTTTTTTAATATTGGACTATACGATTTGGAATTTTTTGGGAAGCAAGAGCAATTAGTTTACTACAGGATGCGAAAAGAAATTTTTTCAAAAATTGCAATTGATCGGAATTGTAGAGGAAATACTAAAAGATGCATTTTACAACTTTTTCGTGTTGGCCTATATTGAAAATTTGAAAGATACGTTTCGGTGCAAATTAAAAAAAATCTCTCTTCGATGTAACAACAAACGTTCCGGTAATTTTCAGTACGAACACTATAAACTTGTAGTGACTCACATTAATATTTGGACGCTCTCAAAACAAACGACAACTTTTTTAATATTGGACACATTGCGTAGCAAACCAATTGTTCCAACTTCTCCGAAAAGTTCGAATCTTATGGTGCAATATTAACCCTTTGCACTCGAGTGGTGACTCGGAGGCGTCACTAATAATTACACTGCGGATCTTTATGCAAAATAAAAATTGTTTCCATTGATTGCAAGATACTGGAGCCCCAAATAACAATTTCATTCTTCTTTTAATTATCTTATTAAGGTGAAACTGGTGGCCTTAAATCTTTTTAATACTCCCACTGTTTTAAATTATACGTACCCATTTTTGTCATAAATGCATGAAACCCGCAGTCTACTAATAATTCTCATATTTGTTGCATTATTAAATTTATTATATTATTTGAATAAACCACTGGAAGTATTGTACGAGGTGTTATATCGGTTTTATATCGACAAAATGAAGAAAATCATATAAAATGGAAATATTTCAGGCCGGAAGAAAAGTTCAGTGTTCGAATTAGAACAGCTCCGAGTGCATCGTCTTTTTAAGAGTGTCCGAATATTAGTGGGAGTCACTCTATACAATACACAGTGGCCCACAAAAGTGTTCGTACGCCCTTTAAAACAGAATAACTTTTTTATAATTGTACCAAACGACCTGATGTTTTGTAAGCAATTAGAAGCATTGGTTTACTAAATGATGTGCAAAAAAGATTTTTGCAAAAATTATAATTTACAAGGTTACATGCAACAATAAAAAAGGCATTTTTTAAAACATTTTTATTTGGGCCCTCAATGAAAATTTAAAATCTATGTTAGGTATACACATACCGAAAATTTCATCGCAATCGATTGAGATACACACGAGCTACAAGCGGTTAAAAATGGTGAAAGTCGTAGTTTTTCACGACTTTTCAATATACAGTTATTTCTAATTGCTTACAAAACATCAGGTCGTTTGGTACAATGATAAAAAAGTTATTCTGTTTTAAAGGGCGTACGAACACTTTTGTAGGCCACTGTGTATATTTTCAAGCAATCTGTTATTACATAAAATAGCAGAAAACGAAATAAAGTGGAACCGAGTGGAACGGACGATGGCAAATATTAAGTTCGGGTTAGACAAATAGGAATGAAAGAAATTCATCTCTAAACGAGTTCATTCGAAATCGCGACTACTGCATCTCTTAGAAACTACTCGGATAAAAAGTAAGAAGTTCGTCGAAGTTTTACGAATAATGAGGAAAAGTCATTTCACTGATAGATACCTCGTAAGTCTCGAATAAATCGCGTCAACGAAAGAGGAACATGTGTCTGCCGGAGAAAATGAACGGTTGCGCTTTTACGCGCACTGCCACTTGTTTAACTATTCGTTCTTCTTCTAGTTGTTTGTCTCTGTTTACCTATTCAAAATCTAGTGAACGAGAAATGATGCCGGAAGCGATCTTTCACCAACCGAACGGTATGAGAACGATGTCGTTGACGATTCAGTTCACCCAGGATAGACGACCGAATGAATCGATAATTGACAAGCGGTCAATTTGTTCCTTTTCTCTTGGCCTGTTTCCGTTTATTCCCTTTTATATAGATACAACTGTATACGTATATTATGTACATATACGTACGTATATGTATATTATATGTATACACGAATGAGGCGTGCGGGTTGCAACAAATCTGTGCGCGTGTGCGTGCGTGTCCTTTTGAAAAGTACGTTTGCGAGAGCGCGCGCCGCCCTTCTGCTCGTTCGTCTTTTCCGTACCACCTGTCGTTTCTACTGTCTCCTACCTTGGATGAGCGCAAACTGCCTGGCCGAATCCTTCGTTCAGACGAGTGCATCGGACTGAGAAAGAGAAGCGGGAGTAGAAGGGGAAACGTGGCTCTTCGTTCTTTTCGAACGAAAAGATGGAGAAAGGGTGAACCTGGAGAGTCGAGATGTTGGTCGGTACGGTTTACAGACACACCGGCGCAGCGGGGGGGACAGACGGATGTCGGAATACATGGGAATATATATATCGGGAGAAAAGAGAAGGAGAGGAAACGAAAGAAAAGGAAAGGAAGAAGGGATAGTATGAGGTCGAAGGACCAGCCGTAGAACTAACCGAAGCGAATAAAAGGAGATGAAAACGAAGAATGCAGAGAGAAACTGTACGAATAGAACGGTATGTGTACCATATTTCGGACCGTGCCACGGTACAACGACGATCCGAGGATTTTACATCTTGTTCGCTGTTCGAGATTTTGTACATACTCATGTTCATACGCGAACAATTCTTCTCTGCACGACTCTCGAGTCGATGCTTTACATCGGCGCGACGCACAGTGGGGCAAAGTGATGAATTTTTCTGTCAAAATCGAAGAACTTTCGACAGAAATCAGATAGAGCGGTGATCCTTTTTTTAGATTAATGCTGAAGCATTGCGGAATATGAGAAAATAGAAAGATTATAATCATTTCAACGGAAACGTTATGATTTCATTAGTTTCCTTCACGCAAATCGATTTCTTTCAAAATCTTGAGGTGGTACACAAATTTTGCGACAGGATTTTTCTTGTAATTCTGCAAGTTTAACACAGATTTTCAAAGTTGAAAAACGTTCCTACCACAATCTTTCTCTCTCTATTTTACTTTTTAAAAAATCTAATAATTAGATAATTTTAAAAAATGTGCGAAGAGATAGAGAGAGCACAATGGGCTGGATCGAGAAATTTGCAGTAAAATTCATTAAAAATGATGCCCATCCACTGATAATAATTATCATAATAAATATATAGTTGTTGTAATAATTTTTTGCAACCAACTGGGGCGAAATAGAAATTGATTTAATATGTTTAATAGGTCGAAAATAATATAACAGTGTTTTTAAATTCTTCTAATGTTCTTACTGTTTACTGTAGAAAAAAAGACGGCGATGAAGGATTGAACAGGATCATCCAAATATCGCGAAGAAGAAGAACATTTTTCGGGTGTAATACATAGATTCTAAAATGTTCAATTTTGGAAGTTCGATTTCCATGTAATTTGATTAATTCTTCAATGAATTAGACATCGATCTGAGAAAGTTCATTGCTCGATAAAATGTCACTGAAAATCTTCGATCCAGCCGACTGTGCGGCGCGACGCTGCGCTAGTCCCGGCAACCACATAATTAGACAAACGAGAATAATGTCGATCGTGTAAAATGAAAAGGAAAGATGATCGAATCGATCCTTTTCGAATACGATTTTACTATAGATAGAACGTCGACGATTAACGGCGATTAACGGTACATCGACCGAATAAATCGCCTTCTTGACGGCACGTTCTGGATAGCGCGCGTTCTTGCGTCTTGTCGCAAGAAATTTCGAGGAAATTCGATCGATCAACGTACATTATTCTTACCGCAGGTTCAACTATAATACGATGGAAAAAGGAACGAAACAAAGACGTCGCGTCGTCACCGCTATTCTTCCATATTTTCCCATAGATACATACGCGCATATATACATATAATACATACATAAGCAAAGTTTGGAACACGTACGAACGATTAACGGTATTCGTTTATTCTAGTTCCCTTTCCACTTTATCTTTCGACCGATTCGAGAAATATTTGGGCAGCATGTTCTGGCCAGGAATTGCGCGTGGCGTCGTGCGCAAGAAAAAAACAAGAAGACTCCGTTAGGAGGTTCCTCGAGACCAATCGCTTATACGAGGTCATTTTAAGTAACGTTATCTTTTGACGTCGTTGGTCGCCTATAAAGCAGAAGATGTATACTTGTCTGGTCGCTTGCAACAAAGAAAAACCAACTCCCGAACTTTGCAAATGTAAAAATCAAAAAGACATCGATGTACATGTATAGCCGAGATCCGAAGTAACTTGAAGCAGGACGCGAAAGATGCGTGAAGTTTGAATCGATCCGTGGGGCTCCAAACTGTCGTCACATTTTACTCTCTCTTCGTCGAAAAATAAAAACAAGTAAAACACAAGCTTTTAAAAAATAAACTAAAATAGACGTTGGCTCGCAGGTAACTGTAGACACTATGGAGGCATGTCTGAAAGATTTTGAAGATGGTAGTACGCGTTTCATCGATGGAAGCCAATACGAGGGCACTTGGAATGCAGTTGGCATGGATGGAATCGGCACATACATTTTCCCACATAGTTAGTACAATTTGCAAAAAGTGGCATGGCAAAGTCGCTTCGCGAACGACTCCTCGTAACCTTTTGCGTCTCTCTCTCTCTCTCTCTCTCTCTCTCTCTCTCTCTCTCTCTCTCTCTCTTTCTCTCCCCCCTCTCTCTCCGAAGAAGAAGAAGAAGAAAAAGAATAATAAAAGGAGAAAAAGAATAGGGGTGCGAAAGAAATAGCGAAACGCGAAGCGCGAAAAGAGTTTTCTGACGAAACAAATTCGAATAAATAAAAGTTTTGCGAGCATCTACGAAAGAAACGAGGACAAGAAGGAGGTGTACGCAAGCTGCTGGCCAACGCCAGTAATTGTGTCTACGAACGTATATATGTACTATCGTATGTACTGGTTTTGAGCACGACATCGAGCATTTCTCGCGCGTAAGTCGACGCGTACCGTTACACGACCATTTTGGTTGCTTCGTATTCTAGAGTTTGTACGTGTTTTTCATTTACCCGAGGCCATCTCGGAATACTGGTTTCAAAATATACGCCGTATGTATCGTATGTAGACAATTGTATGTATGCACGTTCGAAATTGGAGAATATTCTTCTTTTCTTCGTTGGTTCCTCTTCCGTCGGATTAAATCGAGACGACCCGCGTTTCTCTGCCCGAAATAGATGCAAAGTTTCAAGGAGACTTCCGCGATGACACGTTTCACGGGCACGGCAGCGTTTATTGGCCGCGTGGTCAAAGGATGGACGGTGTGTGGTCTCGCGGCGAATGCACACAGAACCGATACGTCTTCGCGGACGATTTAATTTTCCTGAAAGATGGATGGAAATACTGCCAATTTCCCGATAGACGGTTGGTGAACCGTAATTGCAAAGTCGTTTGCGGGGTACTCTCCTTTCCAGGATTGCAAGCTCGTTTCTCTAAAGCGCTAGAAAAAAGATCAATCTAGACCAGGTAGTTCCAACTTGTAGCTCGCGAGTCATACGCAGTGCATTCTCCGCTTAGGTTCTACCCCCACTATTAGACTTCATCGTTGCCGTAGAACAGGGAGTTCCAACTTGTTCCTCTCCGAGAACCGCAAGGTCCCGACCATTAGTCACACCTCTTCCCACTGATACAGGGGCGAACATTTTTGTCTCAATTGAGACAAGATTGTCCCCACCATAGTGCCCAGTGTCCCCACCAGTATCCGTCGTTACCATGGAGGAAGGGGCGCTTCGTCTGTTCCTTTCGTACGTCCGAATAGTGGGAGACGGTAGTAGGCACTGAAAAGAGGGGAAAGAAGCGATGAACGGCCCGCGTACCAGTTGCCCGGCTCTAGACCGCTGTCTCCCTCGAAAGTCCTACTTTTACGTTTACGAGGCGTAATTTGCATTATTCGGCAGCTTTATAATAATTATATTCTGCCGAATAATGCAAATTACGCCTTGTAAACGTAAAAATAGGACTTTTGAGGGAGACAGCGGTCTAGATTGATCCTTTATCTAGCGTTTTTAACTACCGAAAAACCTCATCTTTGCATTTTCTTGCAATCATGGAAAGGGGAACACCCCCTTAAAAGACGCAACTCGAATCGAATATACACTCCCGTCCATTAGTCACCGGACACTTCTTGTTCTTATATTATAATTATTATTCTTATATTTTCTAATTTTTTAAATTTAATGTCCATAATCATCCCACAATTTCTCAATCTCTTTTTTCCAACATTTACTCAAATAGTACATGTATATATTTAATTTTGCACTCGAATATTTTCGTATAATAGCTGCATCTAATAAAAATGAAACGATAAAATGATGCTGGAAGCTTATATTCTTTAATTACCATTTTGTTGAAGACAAATAAGCATCCGGTGATTTAGGGACGGGAGTGTACGTGTATGTATTTATGTATAAACTTTCCGCTTCCAGGTACTATCTGTGTCTGAAATATGGATTACGCCCAGCTGGAGCTACTTTGAAAACTAACAACGAAAAGGCAATTATGTTGCCGTCGGGCTGTTACGATTCGGGGATTGGAATATTCGATCCCTCAACGCATTGTATTGTGTCTTATCGAAATCCGAGAAAGGTATATCATGCACAGACAAAAGAAAAGAAAACGTAAAAATGAAATCTCGTAGGTAGTGAAAATACCGACCACGAAGATGGCTCGATGGATAATAGACAACTGTCGAAAAGCTTGGACAGAACCGACTGGACATCGCCCGGATCTTCACGAATGTTGGTTTCCTCAGGGACCAGACGACGCGAACGTTCACCTTCTCTCGTCGTTGTTACCATTTTCGAAACGTTCGTCCGAATCTTGGTGGAAAAGGTATGAAATTGCAAACGATAAGTGATACTTGTATACGAGATTTTCTCGGTGTCCCGGAATTGTTACTTACTCGCTTCTACAGGTTGACAGCGTTTCGACGTGATAGCGTTCGTAAAACGGAAGATCATTGTCGCGATCTGTGTATCCCCGCCGAAGCACCGATCCCGAATAAATATTGTCGAACGGAATCCGATCTTTAGGTTTGGAAACACGCCACGTCTACGCTACTCGGACAGTACCTTTCGGATAAAGAATTCCAAAAGTTCCAGATATCTCGATAACGTGTAAATGAAGTTGCGTAGTCATAATGTGAAGTAACATTGAAAATCATTTATTATTTAACGACAACTTGTCTGCGCTCCGTTACATTATCGGCGGCTTGCGTCCGTTGGTGTACTCGATATACTATCGATAATTTCTTTGGCACGCATTCGGTGGTTTTACACGCTATAACATCCAAAGTCACGTAGACCTCGTGCGTCCCGCTTCCTTCGGAAACTTTGATCGATACCGGAGTGGTCAGGTTACCGGTTCGTACTTTTGCGATCCATTCGCTCGCTGACAAGTTCACGGACCATCTTTGAGGCGCTTCCGTGTTTAAGTATAAACGGTCGTCGGAGAAGATCACGTCGAATGTGATGTTCAATTCACCCCCCATCTCGCTTATCGTTGTGTCGAAGAAATACACGCTTTCCGGATCGCCTTTTCCAGTTACGAGGACGTCTATAGGCAACTAAAACATGAAAATGCTTGGATACATAGACGTGCTATGGTTGTTGTTGCGCTTAAATGTACACTCCCGTCCATAAATCACCGGACACTTACTTGTCTTCGATAAAATGGTAATTAAAGAATACAAGCTTTCAGCTTGATTTTATTGCTTTATTTTGATTAGATGTAGCTGTTGTACGATAATATTTAAAGCAATTACCCCATTTAAATTTAAAAAATTGGAGAGAATATAAGAATAATAATTTACATGTGTTCTCTACATTCGAAAAAATTAGTTAGTTTTATGTTATAATATAGATCCTTTAATAACAAAAAATCGTCTGCATCCAAATTTGAATAACTGTCCGATGACTCAGGGACGGGAGTGTATAATCGTAGTACTACAGTTTGTGTATTATAGCTTACCACAGCGATGCTATTGTTTCTGGTGTCGACCACTTTGATGGCATGATTATTCGTATCAGCAACGTATAAAAGATCCCCGTTCGAACTGACCGCGAGGCCACTGGGTTCGTCAAACTGTGTAAAGACACGACAAAAATTATTATAGAAACGTATTATAGAAAACGAGAAATTCTCATGCTCGATACAACGTACCGAAAACAGTTCGTTCGGTTTTCCGTCGCCGTAGATGGTGTTACAGCAACCTGTGCTTACATCGATCCTCTTGATCTTATGATTGTACGTGTCGGCTATATAGACAACATTGTCTTTCGAGTGCCACGTTACCCCCAGCGGATGTTGAAGCTTAACGGCGTATCGAACACCATCGGAATCCCCGTAATCGTGTAAATCCTGCGACACGGGGACACAGTTACCGTGACCAACAAGATTCAGAGATATCGTTACGTTACCGAACAAATTCTCGATTCAATTACGTTTCCTTACTCCGACACGTTATATTTTGTATTGAAACTAACCGCCGGATTTCTATTTGCTCCACAAACTCCAGAAACTCGTCCATCCTTTAAATCTACGGATCTGATAGCACTGCTTTCGCTATCGGCGAAGAAGGCGAGTTTACGCTCCTGCACGACGACCAATCCCGATGGTTGTGCTAAACCAGCCGCGTGAGGATACGTGTTGTTGCGATTCTCCTCCCTGCCGCTTCCGACCACCGCAACGCATGTGTTTGCTTTGTACTCTCTAGAAAAATCAAGGTATTAAACACTTCCAATCTTTTAGAAATTATATCAATGAAAGAAAGAAATTTTTATTTAGCTCCTGCAGCTCTCAACTCTGTATTTTGTTTTAACTCTGTATTTAAAGCTAAGACACCTTGATTACCTGTTTTTCCACCAAACACCGTCTTCCAGAAAAAGCGCCCAAATCTGATGTGTACCCGCCATTGCGATTAATAACACGGGCACGGATTTCTCTGCGTACTCGTGTCTGTAAAGCGAGATGTCCCAAGGAGAAGACAAAGCTTGATCCCTTCCAGTTTTACCTCCAACGTAATCGTGGCCTTGGAAACCCGTACCAGCGATCGTACTTACAATTTTCTCTGCCAGATCTATCTACAAACGTAGCTGCGTACAATTTGTTGCATTCGAATATGCGGATGCCTCGTCAACAGCTAATTTAATAACTATTTACCTTTCTGATCACATGATTTTCATTATCGGCAACGTAAACTGTAGAACCAAATATGCACACACCCTGTGGGGCGTTGAATCTAGCGTCTTCGAAGTTTCCGTCGCGGAACCCTGCATCAGGACCACCGATAACGTGTTCCACGTTTCCAGTTACATCTGCGACTAAAATTCTGTTGTTGCCTGTATCCGATACTACCAAACATTCTCCTTGTTCTTTGCAAAAAGTCTCTACTTTACTGGGAAACAAAAGAGTTTTGTTTCCTCTGGAAGGCAGCAAATGTTTTGCAAGTTGCAAAGGAAGATTGCTGTTTGATATCTGACGTAACGACTTGAAGTATGTTAACGCAACGCTCGTGTATAGAAGCAATTCTTCTTTATGACCTTCTCCTACAAAGACTGCCAATGGTTCCCCTCTAGGCCCTGCAACACGTAAAATACAGTCTTTGCGTTTTAATACACGCGATCGTATCGACTTTACTGTTACCTATCATCACTAATGTCGGCCAACAGCATATTCCTAGATTTTGCCATACGGACAGAGACGTATCGTTCACGACAGGGTGCGTTATGTTGTATCTTTGAATCGCTGCCAAGAGTCTCTTCGAATCGCGTTCATTGGAAAACTTTGCGCTGTGCACCCCAATCTGAAAACAAATGTTTATCAGTCTATTCTCTAATGTAAGACCGATCGGATATGTAAAAAATGATAATTCGTATCAACTAACAACAACAAGACCATCCGTGATCGAAAATTGCTTTTCGAGGAAATTTAAATCTGGCAACACGTGCATACAATTAATGCAACAATAAGTAAAAAAATCCAGAACGATTAGCTTGTCAGCCAGATGTCCGTACACCAACAATCCCTCTGCGACGTTGAACCATTCTAGCCCTGATATATTTTAAAAGAAGTAAATCTTTTGAAAATTGCCTTTACTCATCTTCCATATGGTTTGAATTTTCGCAAACGTCAAATGAAACAACCGAAATAAAGAATGGTACTCTTTCGGAACGATAAAAGAACGATGGCAACAATCCCGGGAGAAAAGGAGACTATTTACTCTTCTTGCGTGGATAAACCATAACGTTGATATAAATTCTTGACAGTAGTTCTATTCGCTACAGCTATCGCACCTACAAGTGCCTGAGTTGCATCTCTGATATCGTTATACTTGTGTAATAAGTCCATGATTTCTTTACTGGATGGAAATTCTTTTTCATGGTTCCTTAAACTGGATAATTCGTTATCAAGAACTTTTTCGAATTCTACGAGTTCGCGATACTCATGTACTTCTTCTTCCGTAAGAGGCATACTCGAATTCGAATTTAATAATGAATTCGAACTCGATCTGCTACTGCTTTTGCGAGGTGGTTCGTTGGATTCGTTACACTCTTCGCTGCACGACATTAATGCAATCACAATTTATTTTTCACCTAACGAAAATCAAAGTGAACCATTAAAATCTACCGAGAATCTCGAACACGCAAACACGTAAGAACACACGTCTAACACATTTAACCACAGTATAAACGTCAATTGATGAATTGTATGTAAAGACGCCGACACATGATTTGTTGATTACAGATCGTTTGAATTCAATGACACGTATGTGTGTCTGTGTTTGTGTATAGGTATGGGTGTGTATGTACATCTGAGATGACACGAACAAGTTTTATTTTTCTAGATACTACATCAAAACAAATATTAAAACCGTGTAATAACCTGTTTGAAAATCAGTAATACGAAACCCTTTTCCCGTGTACGTTTTGATATGCTTTAATACTAGCTCCTCTCGTTCCTGCTTGTCAGCGCACAATTCCACATTACGACGATTTTCTATACAAGTTTGCGTTAATTCTTCTACAATGTCTCGCACGTTCATGTTGCTTTTATTTTGGCACACCCTAAACAATAACAATCGACTGTACGCAATAATATTGATATCTATGTATCTATATATAAAAAGTTACTAATTTTGGAAGACCCAACTATTTATATATGTACACACAATTGTAAATGAAACGAACTAACGAACTAAGTTTTCTAAAAGTAGGGGGCAGAGGGAAGAATGGGGAAGAATGCATGTACGGATTACGGATGTACGTATATATATATGTACACTTTGGCGCGCCGGGCCGACTGTGCCAACTCGCGTCTAGGTCGCGCTCTAATTGGTCCGTGTTTTTCGTTAATAACTCCTAAACAAAGCCGCGGATAACATTTTTGCTAAAGAAAATGTCGCTTCAAATGACGTAACTCCCATTTTCGGCTGTTGAAGGAATTTTGGGACACCCTGTATACATGCCTACATCATGCAAATGCATCATGGAAGAATAAGGTAGAATTTTCAATGTATTTTAATCGCACCAATTGTGCATTGTCTTTTATCTGTTGATTACATATTTACAAATTCATAAGTACTCTCCGAGCCTCATAAGTTGTTTCCTGGCAGGAATTCGAAAGGAATGCGGCAGCAAGCCGTTTGATTGGGTAATTCTACTCGCACTTTCGGTTCTAAGGCAATGGTCTTTGGACACACATAGTGATGCTATTGGTTGAAATGAAAATGTCGACCAATCAGAATAACGATAGAGGACTTCATTCTCCTTCAGCCCTTGTGTCTTGTGTCAGCCGTGTGACCAGTACAGCGATTTTAACATCAGTACAGTTCAATTTTCGATAAAGTAGGGTACCTTGGTCACCCTGTAAAATTTTTAAAATTTGTTATGATTTGATTTTGAAATATGAATGTATAATATCATATACTTTCCTACCAGTAATAGTTCCCCACAAACTTAGGACGTATAGATACGTTCCTGGCTTTGGTCGTGCATGCGCGTGAAAAGCTCACAATATCATCAATACACTGATATATATATACTATGGATACGAGATTCCTATAAGCCAGCCGTACAGCCGTTGAAGCTAGTAGAAGAAGCCACTTTCTTTTGCCAGCGCCGCCAAATGTCGATGCCGGAACACTGATATTATTTTAGTGTGCGTCTCACTGATGTATATATATATATATATATATCAGTGGTGCATCTGCGCGTGGCGAAGTGAGGCAAAGCGTAGAGCTCCACGGGTGATCGCGGGGTGCGGAGAGAATCATAGTTCATAGTTTGACATTTGATGGCGCCTCTTGCAAACTGGCAAAATCTTCTTCTAACGAGCATCAGGCTTCTCGTATCCATAGTATATATATCAGTGCATCAATATCACCAATTATCACCGATAATCACCGATTTCAGTTCGTGGCTCGTGGTAAGTGTGTAGTAGTGTGGTAAATAAACAAGCACATCCACACGCTAATAATAGGTTATGCGTTCTCTACTATTATATAAATATAAATGTGAATATTAATACTTACAAATGAAACGCATAACGCTGTCAGCCAGTAAGGTGTAATAGTAACGTGTTCTTTTCTTCGTTGTTAGAATTGGTACAAAACAATTTAAACAATATTCGATCACCAAATCAAGAAATTCGACACTTCAATAACCGACACATTGTACCATTACTAATAAATTATTTTCTGAATGACAATGCCGGAAGATTCAAAAAATAAGGTAGACATGTTAAATGAACTGGATTGGGTTCAACTACATAACGATGCTTTTGGAGACAACGGTATGGAGTCCTTTAAAGAAAAACTGATACGCAAAACGAAGGAAAACCCATTGGTACCGCTGGGTAAGAAATTGAGTTTATGAAAGTCGCAATATCATTCAAATTATATGGAAAAAGTTGTTACATTGCTCCTTTGTTGCCTCAGGTACCATAGCAACCATAACTGCTCTTGTTATTGGTCTTAAGAGTTTTTACGTAGGAAACCTCAAACTGTCTCAGAACATGATGCGTGCACGAGTCGGTGCGCAAGCATTCACTTTCTTATCCATTGTTACCGGATTTCTTCTTACAGCAAGAAAGCAAGGGAAATAAATATGTTTGCAATCCTAATTTAATAATAATAATAATACTGTTGTTCGTGATGATGAATACAACCGATGAAACATACAACAGTCTTTTTGTGTCCGCAAGTTTCAAGTTCGATGTAAGAGAGATTATCCAGTAAAATTTATTCTGTAATTACTGCATTTAAAGAAATACATAAATAATATCTTCTGTAGAATATAGGAAAAATATACAAGCTATGTAAAGTTCTTGTTTATAAGAATGTACAACACAAAAATATTTTGTGTTACCAATGTTTTACCTTTTTTCATATAGAAATTCATCTATAGTGAATCGTATTGAAAAATTTCCGATGCGAATTCAACGCAGTGACCGAAGATGGAGAGTCGTGACGCTTGGATTTTCGCATTCCTTTCGATATAGATATGCTCGAAACAGATTCGGAATGTGCAGGTTCTATAGGATTGAACAAGCGTATAATTTGGGCCATTGAAATTTCGAAGTAATTATGTTCACTGTCTAGAAGACATTTACCTATTAATGGAATTTCGTCGTACAAGGATCCTTGTTGTCTATTGTCAGCAAATAAGTGTTTCACATTTGTAGTCGTACATGAATTCTCCAAAGATGGAATTCGCTGAAAGTTCATTGCCGCATGTTTCCATTTCGAATGTTCATCAATACGATGTATTAACTGTTCAAAACACTTTTGAACATCGTCCTTTGAGTAAAATTCAATAGTATCCCGTTTCCTGATGCCGTCTACGCAATTGATAATTCGTAATTGACAAATCACTGATCTTGATTGTCGGACAAGAGTATCCTGAAATGAAATATCATCGTTTTGTCAACAGAACGTTTCACAAAATTTACGGCTACGTTCTTCCGCACCTTGTTCACGCAAATCGTAATTTCAGGCTTTTGTAATTCTTCTGCAAGTTTTTTTGTTTTCCAGACTTCTATCTCGAAGCCATGTAATCGTGTCCAGCAACGTTTATGGTTTATAATTACAAATCCTATGTCCAGTTCCTTATCGATACAATCCGGTTGTACAGCTAGACGGCAACAGAAGTGTCCAAACAGTGGCAAAGCATGAGCTTTGGTCTCTAAAAGGTCAAATTTCGAAACTTTGGGAAAGTTCATTTGGTATCGATGTATTGGTAGTCAAAGATAAATTTTCCATCCAAAAAGAAAGATGGGAGAAAGAGAAACTGTAGACTAGATTAAAATCAACCTGTGTCAAAATTGTTTAAGGCCAAGTCGTGTGTATGTATATTCCCATCTGTGTCGTTAAGAGACATTTTTGCGTAAGCCACTAAATGAAATTGTGGTCCTCTGAAAGATAAAAAGTCGAGTATAACCAAATAATTTAATGTTTTAATCGTTATGCTGTACGTTAATTAGAACGGAAACTCACGTCTTTGCAGCGTTGTACTCGTCTCGTAAAGATGACGCTAACTTTCTGCCCACAGTTTTCGAAATTGACGAATGGATGGACCTCCTGATCCTTATCGGAGTACTGGCGATGCTAAGGTCTTCCTGTAAAATGTGACTGTAGATCTCTAATGTTAATTCGAACTCGGCTGGTACACTATTACTGAAAATAGAACAATGTTATTTTTTTCAAACACAATCAATACAACTATGATATCTTACAATAGTAAAGTGTCGGGAAAACTGATGTCCGTCTGTCCTCTATCAACAGGATAAACTAGGGTTGTATCGTGAATTTCAGTACCGACACGAGCTAAACAGAAAACTGCGAATCTTCTATGATCTCCACGATTTTTAAAATGATCAGAGTCTCTCCACATCAAAGGGAATCTGAGATCCGAAACGGATAATCTTCCGTTGGTTCTGGAAATGCTGTAACAAGTTGTATCTATTTAGTAGCTGTAATTAATATTTAAGTACGTCTGAATAAAGAGCTATTACCTTGTGTTTATAGTAGCATCGGTGCCACGATGTTGTAGTTCGATCGTGTAAATAGACATTCGCTTACTCGATATGAGTAGAGCACGCGCAGCTTCCAAACTTTGCGTAGGATGTCGGGCTGCAGCTAACAATTTTGACGAGCCTTCTTTTATTTTCACTTCCAACTCGATCTTTCGTTGTAAATCATGTTCCTGAAAGAAACACAATTATCGTGTATTTATCACAATTTGTTCTTATAAACGTATATATATAGTGTAGAGCGGTAAATCGCTTGTGACTGTTGTGACAGGGTGAGCAACAAGTGTAAATAAACAAATTTAAATTTACCGCTATATTTTTGCAGTTTCTGATGCTGTCGCGTCTTCTGACTCGTGCTTGATAATCACTCAAAGAACGTAAATATTTATTTTCTTTATCCAAAGTATCGTTAAAACAGCCCCGAATAGTTCCGATACTTTTCCTGTGTGGCGCCATTTTGCGGTTTAGCGTTTCTCTTCCAACGGTAGACGAAGCGCGTTTAAACGTATGAGAAACGTTAGTGGGGAGTGGGGAGTAGGGAATGGTGAAACATAAAGGGGGGGGGTAGTGTGGTTGGCAACGAAGAAGGATACAGTATGTAAGTACATATACCTAGTGCAAGATATATATATATGTACACGCAGCGAGCTTTGGGAATGTATGCAAGTATCTATATACACGAGATGATCAATATCATTCGATACCGGTTTCGAACGAAGAAAAGGACTGGACTTAAAACGGTGAATAAAGTCCTGAAAAATCGAAAACTTATATTTGGTATAGATGTATTCACAAAACAGCGATTAACATATAGTTATATATCGAAGGAGCACTGATTTTTCATTTCTTTTCCTTGTCTTTATCTTTCTCCTTCTCTTTCTCCTTCTCTTTTTCTTTCTCCTTGTCTTTATCCTTGTTCTGCTGAAGAGATCCAACAGCTTGACGGACGGCTTCGGAATGAGGATCAACACCCGGTAAATTCTCCAGAACTGATTGCAGAAATGCTGGATCGGACATGACAGCAGCATAGTCTTCCTCAACTTCCATTGCCTCTTCCTTCAAGGACTCGTGTTCTTCTGCAAAAAAGAAAGGGGAGAAACTGGTAACGTGTATGTACTGGTAAACGTGTATGGGGATGTTGTCGTACGTTGATCTTGCATGGACATCTGCATAGCGAAAGCAATTTGCTCCTCTTCCGTCATACGAGCAAAGTCCGGTACATTTCCACTAGACGGTGTAGTATTATCGGATGCCGAAGATGAATCTTCTGCGTTCTCAAGCGACATGGCGAGCGCGCGTTTCAACATTGCTTCTTCATTCGGCACCTCTTTAATAGTTTCTGGTTGCTTGGTCGCAGCTGCCTCGGTCGCTTCAGCTCGCCGTGCTTCTTCTTCTTGACGTTGTCGTTGCTCTTCCATAGAAACACGTAATGCCTGTGCAAAGAAGTCACTTGAGAAACTTTGTTCGTTTCAATGTCTGTAGAGAATTAGAAAAACGATAGATTACAAACCAATGCTAATTCTGGGTCTTCGTTTGGATCAACACCAAATTCATAGGCGGCTCCTCCTATGCCAGTACCACCCATCCCATCTTCTCCTTGAATTATGGGAGAAGAAATTAACGCGTCGGATAAATGCGGTCCAGGTGGAACAGTGACCAAATGACTGCCAGTACCGTCCTTCCCGTTCAAAGCGTTAACAAACGCAGTCAACACTTCATTGTTGACGCTTTCCTCACCAAAGCTAATCACATCCACGTTCACTTTTTCCTTCTTCAAACGTTTCGCTAATTTTACCAGCTCCTTTTCGTCGATCTCTATCGGACTACCGATGAAAGCCACGATACGCATTTTATGATTTTTACCTTGACGATGTTTCAACGCTAACTGTTGCGTAACATTACATCAACGATTATTATTAATTCTGCGTTACTTGTTTATACTATGCATAAGAGAACGATAACAAGTGAAATATACTTACGTGTGCAATTCTGATTCCAGTAATCAAACATAGATTGCCGTTCGGTTGAACTTGATGAAGCTTGGATATAATTCTACCTACATCGCTGGTTAATGTAGCTAATACTTCAACGCTGTTGGAAAAATATGAAATTAATTCGAGGGACTGCGATATGTTCTGCGTAGAACAGGCACATGTAAAATGATTTATTTATTTACTTGGCTAATGTTATTAAACCAACGTTGTTTTCAGGATTAGACCTAGTCTTCGAGTGGCAGACCAAATTAACGGCTTCCTGTTGTGCTTGAAGACGTGTTGGTAAAAAATCTCCATTTCTCATGTAATCGCTGTTGTCGACACTGAAAACGTTCAAACAGGTACCAATAATTACTCCGGCTTTCTCAGCTAACTTGTACCGAAGTCATTTGGGGTTCGTATAACCTCCAACCGCAATTTATTATGCCGAATACATTCCGATCGGAGGACACCCGCTTTTCCTTTTCTCAGTGAGAAATATTCCACGTATAATCCATGCTCAAACTACACCTAATATTCTGTTATTACAATAACTTGAAAAAAATTGATCGTGAGTCCGCTTCGGCCCGTTTCAACTTTGCACTGTCACTCGCGTTCAACGTTCGCGAGTTATTCGCGGTTTTCATTCTTACGAAGCTGCCTGGAGACTTGGTCGCAATCGTCGAGCATGATTAAATTTTGACTCTCGTAAAGCGTGAAACAATAAAATACAATATTGCTTTGAATAAATCGAACAAATGTCAATAGCTTACCATATCATCGTACTTTCCAGTACCATCTTGGCTCGAGTTACTGAGTTGTTTCAGTCCGTTTCGTTCCGTTCCGTTCTGTTCTGTTCTGTCTGGCGTTGTCGTATTTTCCTATGTTCAGCTTCGTTCGGTTCGGTTCAATTCGCACGCGTTGCTTCGTTTTAAAATTCTACAATTTTCGAAGGCAACGGACTCGCGAATAATTGTTTACGTAAACAATGAATGGTTAAAAAAAAAGAAAAAGGTAAATATATATATGTATATATACGTAACGTTAAGGAGTAAAAAAATTAGATCGTACGTGTATTCGTAAACTATTTTACTTAGATCACTTGTATAAGTACGGACGACAAATGTGTATAAGTACGATCTGTTCTAAAATAAATCGTATCGATCGATCGAAGTCTTCGCTGGTCTTCGCGTATTATGATTCGAAACGAAATACAGAAATATAACGAAAATGGAAAATGCTTGTGCGATCACAATATGTAAATGAAAGACGAAAGATTATGCTACATATATATATATAAACGCACACATGCAAACACGGATACATATACTCCCGAAATACTGAGACGCGCACGACACTCACACACATACGCATGCATACACACCGATCGATATACAGACTGTTCAAAGATTGTAAATTAATCGTAAGAAAATTGTTTACAGGGAGGGGGAAGATTCGGAGATCGTATCTAATTGAAGCGTCGAATATCTCGGCGCTTGATCCATTAATACAACTTCCTCGTAGGTTGGTGGTCGATCGGAATGACACCTTGATTTTAGAAAGATTTGTGTGGATCGTCTTCTATCGCTGTAAGCCCGAAGGATAACGATAAGAGGTCCTAACAGCAACATAACTACACCGATCGCCAGCATCGTTATGGCAACAGCTACACCGATTCTGTTCACTGGAGCGCGCTGTACATTTCGTCCGATTTTGTCGATGCCCGTTAGGCTAGTGAGATTGGTAGAATCAGGTTCTGTCGATTGCAACAATGCGCTCTCTTCTGCATCGTAAAGATTTGTCGTATCGTCGGATTGTATCGATTGAGCTAAATCGTGAACAGCAGCTCCTGTTTTATTTTTCACTTGCTCGTCTTTGTTCTCGTTGGATGCACGAATCCTCAAAGTTTGGATCGCACGAATGCCTCGAAAATCTTGTTTACGATCGATAGATGTAGTCCGTTTTTTGATAGCAATACTGTCTGCTCGATAAGATGCATACGGTTTCAGTGATAACCATATTTTGTTTCGTCTAGGAGCCTCGGTATTGTTCAAAGCCGTCGCAACGTCATTCCGTTGAGTTGCAATCTCAACAATTCGACCACGATTTTCTGTAATACTCGATTCTTCGATCAACTCTTTTTCGCTCCGCCTCGCGATCCGTTCCTGTGAAAATAGTGTTCCCGAAGCTTTCGTTGATTCACTTTTCTTTTTTTCAAGGATATGCATATGCATATGTATACTATGTATATATGTGTACAGAAATCTAAGAAACTTGAAGAAATGTCAATCGATTTAGATATTAATTACTATACAGACATGTATTCGTCTTTTCGATATATTATTATCGCGTCCAGTCCCAGCGCCAAAAGAATCGATATAGTAGAAAACGCAATCGATCGATATTTCATTTTTTTCATTGCGGTTCCTTTTACAGAAATATACGCACGCGTACGTACTCAGCGGGACGTTCAACGTAAACATATATAAATGTGTATACGTACACGCGTATGCAAACGCATGTGAGTACGTATATGTATATACATATATATGTATTTATTTACATTGTCCAACGTTCTATGTAGCACGTGCGTTTCACGCATACGCGTGCAGCACGAATTATTTGGTACTTTTATAAAAATGTCAAACCTGTGTATCGGCAGTGTCGTTTTGTAGCGTATCCTGAATATCGCGTAAGGATTTTACGCCTTTTCGCAGAAGTATAATTCCAACGGCGGTCCAAACGGTTAATTGAAAGATTATTATTACTCTCGGAGACCATTTATTCGTTTGTGTGGTAAAAGACATCTTTATAAAAAATGCCTGCAGGTCGGTAACGGAAGCCGGTTTACGCCTGAATCACAATGGACAGAAGACACCGGCGCAATTCAATGTATATGATTAGACAAATGTATCGCCGTTCAAGGTCAAGGTAAAGCAAGAATGCAGTAGAAAATAGTAAGAATTATTTTACGATGAAAAACTTACTTCCCCGTTGTGGTTTACGTTTTTCTCGTATCGAAGACGATATCTCACGACCCCTTTTTTCCTACGATCGATCCCTAGATTCTGGAAGGCAATCAGGAATGTGATTCACGCTCCGATTATCATCATCCCGTAACGATAAGTTAATCAATTCGAAGGACAAAAGGATTTGTCGCGTAAGTCCGATTGTAATTCCGCACGATCGAGAATTTGTTAAGGTAGTTGTCGATTTGCATTTTGAAAAATGAAGAGGCTCAATATCGATGATATACGAACGATTCGAAACGGAAGAAAGAAACTGTATACTACCGAGACATTAAAACGCGCTAAGTAAGTATATCTACGTGTAACGTTATTTCGATACCGTTCACACTGTTGTTCTCGCTTCTACTTTCGCATCCAGTAAATATGGCATCGACTAGCCGATTAGGTTGCCTATCGATATCTATAGAGAAAGAAACGGGGTAGTTAGAACGATTTCATTTCTCACAATAATAAAAGTATAAAATACGAAAGTCGTCGTTTCAAGGTGAATCTAAAGAAGCACAAATACCACCGAGAGATCGAACGGTCACGTTCGTTGATCGACGCGATTCGCACGACAAATATTTTCTTTACCTTCCTTTACGGTAATGTCGCGTTCCCTCCGCTTTTATAACATATAATACACTTTGTTAAAATGCTGTTAGTCAAAATCGATCGGCACGAATTCATCGATACGAACTTGTTGTTGTGTACACTTTGCGTGATCCAATTTATGCCGATCGATCATAACTGTCGATTTGCTTGGTTGACCGCTTACGCCTTACGCTTATACGACAATAAGTACGACCGACCGTCACCGTCTGTTCGGTCAGTTTGTCGTTGACGAATAACGCGTACGTCATGCGCTGTACCTACACTTCTACATTCTACACATCGTTAGTTATATGTTACGATCGTCTCACCGTTCCTTCCTTCTACCCAGTCCCTGTCACGTGTTTCTTCGAGTTCTCGCGTTTTATCTTTTCGAAATCCAAACCGTTTGCACACCATATGTATATACAAGATATACGTGTGTTGACATCATTTAACAATTTCGTGATCGAGGCTGAGAACTCGAAGAATACGTTTTATCGTGACTGTGATTTTTATCTCGAAACGGTACGACAAAAAAAAGAATGGCCCTGGAAGAATAGAGTAACGCGACATTGTCGCGGTGAAGACAATAGTTGAACATTTTCTTATCTCGTGAAAAATATATTCATTGTGTCATGCTGTATGTATTATATTAATATGCACGTACTGTATACTGTACATTTTGTACATATTGTGTATACTGTATATGCATGCCTGCATGCATACACAACACACAATCACAACGCAACGGCAACAGCACAACATAGCACCGTCTGTGGCAACATAAACGGCAATGGTCGAACAATTGGACTCGTTAGTTCCATCTAGACTGATTTAGACCAGCCTACAATACACATTTCGTACAATGCTCACGACATTATCCAATGATAATTGCGTGTATAGGTTATGTGAGGAAATAAATACAGATTTCATATTATCAACGTCTACATTAAAATTTAGCTTTTTCCAAATTATAATCGACAAAACAAGTTAGCCATATTTAAAATAAAAAGAGTAAAGTAAAAATGAACGCGCGCGAGTAATAAAATGAAATATATATTATAGTTACAGTTTCCATAAATATTTACATATACAGAATGAGATGCGGTGACCATACCATTCCCCTTTCTCATCAGACTGTAGCACTTTGCCCCACTTTGCCCACATCCGTCATCTGGTAGATAAAGTAATCTTATATTTAGATTATAGATGAAGTCGGGTCTATAAGTATTTTGTATAGTCTAAGTCTAAGATCTCATTATCTCATCACTGCATGGGGCATGGGCCATGATCAATCATCATATGTAAACACACATGTATTGCTGAATGAAAATTTTGTGAAAGTATCGAGAAGGCAGCAAATTCGATAGTTGTATCAATAATTTCAATTCAAAGTGACCGTGATTTACATCGGTATGACGTTTATACTAATCTTTAGTGATTGCATGGCAATTTAGTCTCGACTGGTTAAAAGTGCGGTTAGTTTTTGCACACGTATTCGGTATTTTACATCGCTAAATTTGAGAGTTACAGAGATTTATATTTACGTAAGTCGCTTAATCATCAGTGTTACGCGAGTTGCTAAAAAAACATGTATGCAAAGGTAGACACATCCGAATCGGATACACCTAGAATGGCTTGCGAGACAAGAGACACCGTAGAATTTAAACTTGTATCTCGTCGAAATAAGCGAGTGTCTCGCGTTCGAAACAGTTCCGATCCAAATGTACCTTTACCCGAGGACGATAACGACGACAATTTTAGCGATGTTAATTGCGAGGTCCTGTTTGGGTAAGAGACTTTCTCTGATTTATTGAGAACATTTGTTGCACATTTGCACACTCGTTCGTTTATTTTGCAATCATTTTCAGAAGACTTCTCAAGGCCGAGACCGAATTGCGAAGCACATTGTTTGCCGATGATGTTTTCCATTCCATGAAAAGCTCGTTGAATGCTTTGAACGTTGACGGTGTTTCGGAGATACTATGTTACGGTCTAGGGCCTTTCTTACGTCTGAAGTCTTCTAAATATCAATTGGCGTTACTGCTCTCTTTGAAAAATCATTACAGTTCACGGGTATATGTATACGACCCAATTTTTTCTTCCAAAGAAATCGAGTTCTTATTAAGGTTCGGTTTCAATGTTTTGAATGTCAACGAGGAGGGCAAACGAATTGTCGAGAACAACGTGACATTAGTATATATGCCGCACTGTGCGACACATTTGACCAATAATTTCCTTTATGCGAATTGGGGCGAAAGGTTACGCAAATGTATCCTTTTGACGAATAGCTTTTCCGCTGTGGTTGATAATTTGACGGCAGCTAATAGGTCTGGGTGTATCGATTATATTGTACGCATTCAGCCATACGCCACAGAAATTGCCTTGAGAAACAATTTCCCACACGAAGAAGCATTCAACGATCTGAACCTTCACATATTTTTGGAACAAGATATCAATAAGATTCCTAGGCATTTCTGGAACGAAAGAGAGGAACCCTGTTACCGAAACATGACCATAGATTATTTCACTGCGAAACAAACAGAACAAATAGATGCTAGAATCTCTAATTATGTTTCTAGGTATTAACCTTTTAAATTCGCAAAGAAATGCATGAAACGACGAATATAATATTGTCGACGCGATAAGATTTCATGATATCTCGATAACCTAGCATTAACGTTTTATATGTTGGTATTAATAACCGTTTTCATTTGTTTTAGGCCGACTGGATGATGAAAACTAACGTGCAATTGATTCGTGCGCTTATACAGGAAATTCGACGGGCATCGCCGCCCGATCGAAAGATACAAAATGATACGATGGTGCGTTACATTTTGGAGCAAGCACGAGCTCATCGAGAGACTTCCGAGGTTTTATGCAAAGCCCGAGAGGAGTTGAGAAATTTAGCAGAGACGTATTTGTGTTATTTGAATTCCCGAAGAACGTGCAAAGAGATTCTCACCCGCTATACTGGTAAAGGTGAACGAAGCACCCAAGAAACGGCGGACCTTCTAGGGTTTAAATTACCCCCCGCCGAACCATTGTAATCTTGGTTCGAACCAGTTATAAACGAAACATATATTTATTGATCGCTAGGATCGCGCAGAATAGTACAAAAATGTATAAAAATTATCTATAATGTATAATACGAAATGAAGCGGAAGAATAAACTTGGAACCGGCGACACGGACCAATTCATGAAAATTCCTTGCGAATACATTTGGCTATGGTTGATAGCTGCATGTTGCTTGTACCTTCGTAAATGGTTCCGATCTTTGAATCTCTGAAGTACTTTTCTTGAGGGAAGTCGGTCGTAAATCCTACTCCGCCCATGAAGTCGATGCATTTTGCGGTAACGCGTAACGCTGTCTCTGAAATTTGACAAGTTTAGAATATATCGCTCCGATCAACGTTATCGTCATCGTTATTATTGTGGTTTTTACCCGATGCAACCAGTTTCGCCATGGCGGCTTCTTTCATAACGTCCTTTTTCGCATCGACCAGCCTCGCGGCATTGTAAACCAATAATCTGGCGCACTCGAGTTCGGTAACCACTTGCGCGATTTGATGTTGCATCGACTAAGGAAACATTAACGTGATTACTACTAGACTATACTAGTTTCTACTTTGTTTAAAGAAAAGTACGAGTTTTCTTTCTATACTTGAAATGAGAAAATATCTTTGCCGAACTGCTTTCTCTCCAAGGTGTATGGTATAGTGGCATCCACGCATCCTTGTGCTATACCAATCATTTGAGCTCCGATACCGATTCGACCTTCATTGAGAAATCCAGCCGCGTATTTGTAGCCGTGGCCATACTCTCCTAAGATATTAGTTTCCGGAACCTGTGCGTACAATGAATGCGTTCTTCTAAACTCTAAACCGTTCTATTCTCAAGTATTAGATCTTGAGGATTCGAGTCAAGCAATTTCCTTACTTGAACGTTATCAAAATGGACCATGCAGGTACCCGAAGCTTTTATTCCCAGTTTGTCTTCTGGCTTGGCGATCGTAAGTCCAGGCGTATCTCGTTCCACGAAGAACGCTGTGATACCATGGTATCCCTAAAATCGTATTCGTACAGTCATTACACGTTGAAATGTTTCCCCGAATGTTTATTAAATAATTTCGACCTTTACGATTACATGCGAAAAATTTTGACCATTTTGCTGACTGAGAAAGTAAGTGGAACACATCGACTTACGATAGATGGGTTTGCGTTCGCAAAAACTATAAATAATCCGGCAATATCTGAATTTGAAATCCACATTTTTGTACCATTTATTATATAATGGGATCCGTTCTTTTTCGCTTCGGTTTTCAAAGAAAACGCATCCGATCCGGATCCAGGCTCTGTAAGGCAAAAGCTGCCCGCCTAAAACAAGAACATGTAATTTGTTTTGCATCAGTATCTCTGTACTTACATAAAAGTAGCGAAACTGGCGCGCGATAATCGTGGCTTTAGGCGCGTCATCCGATTGCAAAATCGAAGACGGGTAAAGACTTTATGATAGGCTTTGTTTTTTACGTCATAGTCATGTAGTTGGTAGTATACACACGTATATAGATAGCGAACTTACATAATTTTGCGCCAGGCGAGGCAAGTATTTTGCTTTGTGCTCTTCCGTGCCAACTTTCGAGATCAACGAATTTACCAAGGTATTGTGGATATCGACTAGTGCCGCGACAGACCCATCGGCTTTCGCCACTTCTTCGACCGCTAAGATGGTCGACATAAAATTGCATCCAGAACCACCATATTTTTCAGGAATCTCGATGCCCATCAACTAAAGTTGATAACAGTATGAGTACATCGTATCGCGTAATTCCGTCGAAAAACAGGATAACGATAAAATTTTGTCGGTATATTATTCACGTACACCATTGTCGAAGAGTTTCTGCAACAGACCTTCGTCGATTTTGCCCTTCTTCTCCATGTCGCGTACGAGCGGAGTGATTTCTTCCTTCGCTAACTTACTAACTGGAATATATTGCGAGCAATGCAATCTCAAAACATTGCCCAGTAAGCAAAAATGCTAGATTCCGGCCATGGCACATAAGCTCCGCGTGAGCTCGTATTCTTGCTTCGGCACCTTCCCGGCACAATCCTGGCCGCTCGGTCCATTTTAAAAGGGCAGCAGTGCCGACAGTGCCGTGCTGGTGCCGAGGGCAGAATACGAGGCCACGCTAGCTTAGTTGCCATGGCCAGAATCGAGCCAATGTGTGCTTTGAGCAGTTTCGTACGACGTTTGGCCAGTATAATGCCTTTTATGATATGCCTAGTATAATGACTTCTGCTACTTTGACGAATAAAAATTTATTTATGTTCGAGTCATAGAAGATTTCACGTAAACAGTTACGTAAAGAAAAGCATTTAACCCTTCAGGTTCAATTCGACGTGCATATAAAAATGATGTGGGTTCAAAGAAATGTCTTGGTTACGGAATTAAAATTGCTTCGCAAAAACAATATGTATATACGATATACAATATAGATATAACTATATTGTACCAGCTTGTTTCATCAGAAGTTCATCCTCCGAGAATTGAGTCA
Organism: Lasioglossum malachurum; assembly: GCA_028455605.1. Lineage (NCBI taxonomy): Eukaryota > Metazoa > Arthropoda > Insecta > Hymenoptera > Halictidae > Lasioglossum > Lasioglossum malachurum. The sequence goes on from JAQQRU010000030.1 coordinate 27,133, forward strand.
GAGGTCCTGGACATTGGTCGCATCGTAGTGTGCTTATTCCGAAATGTCTTGCAAAGTATCCGCTCTGTGGAATTTCAACCGAATTGTGAAATCGTTAATTATCGGTTAGCAGCGAACAGAAGTATTAAACAAGCGATATAGAGTGACTCCCACAAATATTCGGACACTCTTGAAAAGACGATAACTTTTTTAAAATTGGACTATACGATTCGAACTTTTTTGGGAAGCTAGAGCAATTAGTTTAGTACAGGATGTGAACAGAAATTTTTTCAAAAATTGCAATTGGTCGGAATTGTATACAAAGTACTAAAAGTTGCGTTTTACAACTTTTTAATGTGGGCCTACATTGAAAATTTAAAAAATGCGTTTTGTAGATCTGTGTCAATTATACGCACTGTGAAAGTTTTATCGAAATCGGTTGATGCGGAAAAAAACGACAGCCATTGAAAGATGTAAGAATCTGCAGTTATAGGCCGAAAATCGTGAAAATCTGCAATTTTTACCATCTTTAAACGTTTATAGCTCATTGCAATGTCGACTGATTTTGACGAAATTTTCAGAATATGTTTAATCCACAAAGATCTACAAAACGTATTCTTAAAATTTTCAATATAAGTATGCCCACATAAAAAAGTTGTAAAATTTATCTTTTAGTATTTTTTCTACAATTTCGATCAATTGCAATTTTTGAAAAAATTTCTTTTCACATCCTGTAGTAAACTAATTACTCTAGCTTCACAAAAAAGTTCGAATCGTATAGTCCAATTTTAAAAAAGTTATCGCCTTGTTAAGAGTGTCCGAATATTTGTGGGAGTCACTGTAACTAATATTAATACTTGTCCTACTCGGCTGTATATTTTACGGCTTACGATACCGATAAGGTGCACAAAATTCCGAGAGAAAACATGACGTACAACTATATTATAACGTACGTTCCGTTATGTTGATTGCGAGGTAAAGCAGTTGCGTAAATAAAATAAAAGACAAAACCATAACCGTTTTCTTCAGTACTGAACGTATTCAATCAACATGATAACAATAAACGGTAGAATTTGCTGCGTTAGATATTTATAATCTCTGCGATACATATGGGAGACACGCGATGCTCGTGATATATACAGATAGCTATACAGGGTAATGTTATTTAAAGTAACTTTCTCTTTTTACAAAAATATCTTCTATAATATAACTATTAATAATTCTTTAACAACGCCGCGAAGAAGATTTTCGCAAAAGAAGAAGTTACTTCAAATGACATCAGGAATCACCTCTTTCAAGGGTACACCCTATTTTTGGGACACCCTGTATACATAGTATTATCATTTTTAATTATCAAAAAATTTGTACAATTTTGAGCGATTAGTGTTCACTATCGAGCTGGCAAAATCTGCATTTGTAATCTATGATGTGTACTAATTGGGACAAAATCGAGATAAATACTGCGGCACGATGTTATTCGCTAGATATACAAGTGATATATATATATATGCATATACACACCATACGTATACGTTCGTACGTACATCTGGTTTGTATATACATATACATACGTACCCCTATAGAATAATAGATGGATAACGGTCGCTATTCTTTTCAAATCTCGATATACTATATTCCAGTATGCAATTTTATTAATGAACCGACTGTGCAATTATACGAACTATATATTAAATTGTAGAAGCAGTATAAAAGGCGACAAAATATTTTGAGTTTATACGTACCTGTCTTATCAGCGATGCGAATGATTTCATACTGGAATTCATGTTTAGATACTAACTCTCGTCGTGGGAATAAAACTAATCGTGTATATGATACGTTGCTCGAAAATATAGAGCAGTTCGCTGAACAAAGAGGACCCGCGTGTCGCCAGGTTCCAAGCTAAGCCAACACTGACTTCTGGAACGCGATGATGTTGTGATTATGTATCGGCCCCCCTCGAAACTCCTCGGCTCATAGTTTATTTTGTCGAAGCGTCGAACAGGTTCTTATGTAATAAGAGAAACAAATACGATTTCTGATGTATTACCAAACCTGTCTCGATCTATTTTCTTATCTGCGACGGTTGGTTTTGCTTTCTCCTGTGTTCTTTATTTTATATATACTGTATACGCGGTACATTGTCACACCAGTACGTGAATATACATATAGCTGTATATTAGGCATTCGTACGTGATTCATTGGCAAATCAAAGATCCCCTTCTACGTACACAAGGAAGGACAGGAGAAAGTATACACATATACGAACATTCGCGTAGTCTATGATTAGACCCTTTTCATATGCTAGCGTTCGATAGAAAAAAAAGAGAAATGTTTTTCGATCTGGATCCATACGGATGAGATGCTGTTAAAGGATGTTATATGTATATCTGTTCGTATTCGACGCGGCACAACACACACACACACAACACAAACATTCCGCTTCTATACCATATATAATTCGATTACTTTTGATTGAAGCTTGTTAACTGTAAACACGTTATCGGCGTACTTTAAACTACGCGTGCCACCGACATGTATACGTTATAACGCGCGATAAAGAAAACATCTGTGCTGGAGAAGAATAAAAACGAACGTGTGCCACAGCGATATGCAACGATACCATACCAAATAATGCTATAATTGCACGTTAGACAATGTTGACTAGAAATTCTCGTGATTTGAGTGATTCTGATAATTTACTACGATTATAAATTTCGATCATCGTATTACACGATAGATACGATGGATCGCATTCGATTCGCGATCAATCAAGATCATCAATTGTAGAAGTTTTGAATACTACTTCCATTGGACGCTAACTTCAGTTCAGTTGAACAACAACGTCGAGAATCGATCTCTCGCCGGGGTGCCGCCAGGGCCGTACGCTAGATTTTCTCACAATCAGTATGATGCGGGTCTTCTCGTAACGGTTTTGTCTTTAAAATAACCTTCGATTGTGGTTTAAAAAGAAAATTGTCATTTGTTATAATTAATGCACCTGCACCAGAAACCAAAATCGATAATTACAAATGAAAATCACAAATCATATACCATACATCAATATCGGAATAACATGGACCAATATTGTAGAAAAGCATTGCGTAAAGATTTTCCATTATTGAATGTTTCAAATTTTTTTTTATTTCGCTGCTTATACCACCCCTTAGACCATATAAACTTATAGAGAGAGGGAGAAAGAGAGATACCCGGCTTCAGATAACATATACTGTATTCCAAGATTACTGCATCTACCAGATGATGGATGTGGGCAAAGTGCGAGGTCTGTTGCGAAGTCGCAGTGTAATATATATTTTATTTGATTTCACTCGTTCATTTTTACTTTTCTCCTATTATTTTAAATATAGTGCTGACTCATTCTGACAATTATAAAAAATTTGGGAAAAGTACAATTTTAATGAAGATGTTGATAATATGAAATGTGTATTTATTTTCTCACACACAAATACACAGTTTTGTCGTTCCTTAAAATTTTTTATGCAACAAGTTTGCACCATTTTTCCAAACGTTTACGAAATAATGCATAAACATACTTGTATACCTCGCTTTTGGCCTGCTTGTGGGTACCAGATACTCCGTTATCTTGGACCATTGCTACGCATATCCTAAGTACGCAGGCTCTATCAGACTGGCTCTATAAGTATACATAGTCTATGTATAAGATATCATAAATCATAACACGGCCCTGAGTGCCGCGAATGCTTCGCGAATAGGTGCGCAACAGGATTCTGCCGATTCTGCGCACGTTCCGCGTGTTCGGCGTTCAACCCAGTTCAACCTAGAATTAGATGAAAAGGAAGAGCAGAGAAGGGACGCGGAATCTGCACCGAACAGAGAGACAAAGTGTATATGGCATACGGTGTAGGTACAAGTAGGATAAACAAGCTTGCAATTCATTCGGAAGAATAAAAATGAGATCGTGTATGAAAATTTTCGAGCTTGTTCAAATATCAAACCCGATACATGTGTAGAAGAATAGGTTAAAGAACGTCTGTTGCAGTCTGTTGTCCCAGTTTGTGCGGAACACGGGTGACGGTGACGGGAAAGGGAGGCGCGCTTTGCTTTTCATAGCGGCGACAGTGGGGACGACGAAACGTGGAATTGGTGGTGGTGGTAACGGCGGTAGCGGTGGTGGTGCGCGGTGGTGACGGTAGTAGTAGTAGTAGTAGTACGGGGGAAACAGGAGGTAGAGAAGGCTCGAGGAAGGCTCTGCCAGCCGCCGGAAGAGCATCGACGGCGACGGGGGCGGGGAAGCTGTCCACCGAACGGAACGACCGCTCGGTGATACGAACAGCGAGTCGAACGGTTTCCCAAACGGATACGAGTAACAACTATCAACGGTAGTCACCGATTTTCTGTCAGGTACGTTTGTTTGTACGGCCGAAGAACTTGTGTGTGATCCACGGAGTCGCGTTTCGATTCGGAAAAGTTGTTTAGACGCGGGCGAACATCGTGGCTACTATTAATTGACAGGAATGACGTAGCTGAAGGGGTGTGTCGTCGATTAGGCGGTAATCTTGGATAGTTTTTTCTCGGTGTCGGATAATCGGTTTCGAATAACGTTACACCGTCTATTCTCGCGCATCTAGATTATTATCGTTCACACCGTACCTCGAGCATCTCGCGAAACTACCGTTAACGGTAATTATCGAGATGCTCTTACGTTGCGATAGTTACGCCATCGAAAACCATCGTTCTCTGCCGCTGTATCGCCATTTGCATTGTTAAATCATTGACCTTATTTTCTTCCTAATTTCCGTCGAAAAAGATGAAACATCCGTCGCTGCGTTCTAGCATGTACTAGCAGGTTCATAGAAGTGAATCCAAGCGATTCTGTTTATTCTGGTTTGTCACGAATCCTAAGAATTTTC
>JAQQRU010000031.1:0-15814 GCA_028455605.1 Lasioglossum malachurum
CAGGTCTAAGAGACCGTATCGTAAAGTCCCTGTGCCGAATGTCCAGGTAGCAAATAAGCATCTGGTAAACACATGCGGCCCAGTCACCCCTACACTTGAGGAGGACTGAAAAGGACAGTCGAATCTTTATGTTCTGTTTCGTGCACTACCGTGTCGCGTTTGTCGTTTACCAGATCGACGAGGAAAATATTTTTTCGCGCTCGCTTCGACTCGATCGTACTCGGTTACGGATTTTCCAGCGGTTTAACTTTTCCCACTTGCGCCGCTGGGTCTAGTCCGATGTGCTTTGATTTCTTTTATCGCGCGGTAAGATGTTTAATTCACGAGGCACGGGCTTCTAGCAGGTCCATGCGGAGTTCAGAGACGTCGAAAACGTAATATACGCGAGGGGACGTCCAACGCGTTCCGGCAATCCAGATAAGTGGTCATACATTTATGGAGCGTATACGAAACAGCTTTTCCTCGTGCTTTCCTCGTGCGCGCTAACAAATCATGAGGTGCGCTTTCGTCGGCGGAACAGACCGCTCGAATCTTTGTCGGCTGTGTTCGTCTCGGCCTCGGTCTCAACCTCAACCTATGTTGAAAGCTTTCACTTCACCCTCCGCATCTGGTTTCAGTTTCCAGTTTCGCCGTTGCCCGCGCTTCGTTGCCCAAATTGTCACCGTCGAACGATATTCGATAATCGTTCTGCGAAAGGATTAGAAGTTAGAACAGAGAAACGGTGTACATAAAGAGAATTATCGAATCGTTGGTTATCTTCAAGTACTAATAACTACGAAAATGTATATAGTACACAAGTGAATCTTGAATGTGTATCATACACTTAGCTAACGCTTATTTAATCTACAGTCGGTCACAAAAATATTGGGACACTCTTAAAAAGACGATAACTTTTCTAATATTGGAACATGCGATTTGAACTTTCTTGGAAAGCAAGAGCAATTAGTTTACTACAGGATGTGAGAAGAAATTTGTTCAAAAATTGCAATTGATCGGAATTGTAGAAGTAATATTAAAAGTTGCATTTTCAACCTTTTTATGCGGGCCTACAGTGGGTGTACAAAGTATTCGTACACCTTTTAAAAACTAATAACATTTTTGTAATTGATTATAAAAAATCAGGTCGTTTGGTACAATGTTTGATTATATTAGTTTTTAAAAGGTGTACGAAACTTTGTTCACCCACTGTATATTGAAAATTTAATAAGTACATTTTGTAGATCTGTGTCAATTATATGCACTGTTAAAGTTTTATCGAAATCGGTTGATGCAGGAAAAAATGACAGGCATTCAAAGATGTAAGAGTCCTTAGATTTATTGCAGTTACAGGCCGAAAATCGTGAAAAATTGCAATTTTCACCATCTTTAAACGTTTGTAGCTCATTGCAACGTCGACCGATTTTGATGAAATTTTCAGGATATGTTTAATCGACACAGATCTACAAAATGTATTTTTTAATTACTAATAAGTAAATTCGTTGGGAAGGGAAACCGTGCTGTCAGAATTTCAAACCCCCGACAAATCGCAGTGCTTTACGGATACACGAACGAGAAAACACTGATAGATTGTTCCTCCGACATACAACTCTCTCTGTTTCAAGAATCAAAAGTTTTACAACTCCTGTACAATTTAAAAAATTCACTTTTCACGGTGTGGGTAAAAATTTGACGATCTCGGCAAAGAAAAAAGCAAAATTTATATCGCTTGGAGGTGCTGGGATTTGAACCCAGGACTTTCAGCATGCGAAGCAGACACTCTACCACTGAGTTACACCCCCCGCGTTGAAGTCACGGCTTGCGAATCGCATTCTCGCCGAACAGTGAACGGATATCCTTGAGAACAAGATGGACGTTGTTCTTGTTACAGTTCCGATTATACCGGAATTCCTGTACGACATCAAACATCCGAACTCGACATTGAGTCAGCATCTCGAGGGGGAGAGTGGCCATGTTCGAATGCAGCATGCGATCAAGATCGCAACGACGGCGAGTCCGAGCTTCACTACCATGCCGAGATGTCCACTTCCGCCGGATAGGTCGAACAATTCACAACTGGAATTTCTTTACGCGACGACTCTTCCTACCAACGAACCGACCGGTAAGTTATATTCTCGTATGTTCTTGTATATTCTGGTATAATCTTGTTTATTCTTGTTTATTCTTGTATATTCTTATATATTCTTGTATTAGGTCATCACATAAGTTCGTGCTGACTCTTGTGTATACATTTCACGCGTCGATTTATAAACATACGGCGATAAGGGACCAATGCACTATGCACTTGACCGTAGCAGTTCGGGTTCGCGTACAGTCTAGAGAAGGCTTTCGTGGTTATAAGGTCGTGAAATAGTGAACACAGTGATTCCTAGCAGTGAAAAATCATGAGCGAAATGCGTATCCATTTCCGACAGCTCACGTTATATAAATTTCGGAAAGGAAGTTCAGTAACAATCGCCACGAACAACATATGTACTGTTTACGGAGAAAGTGCGTTTTCATATCGTACCTGTAGGAAGTGGTTTCATCTTTCAACGTTTTAAAGGCGGGATTTTTATTTAGAAGACGAGGAACGTTCCGGGCGTTCTCCTCAGACAGACGAAGATAAAATTCGTGACCTTGTACAGAAATCACGAAGTTTATCGGTTGAAGACATGTCAGATGTTCTGAAAATACCTAAAACAAACTTAAAGGTATGTTTACAAAATTAACATATGCAGTCGCTCGAAAAACGGCACGAACTTATGGGATGACCTAATATATTCTCATATATTCATATATGTATACATATTCTTGTGTGTATATTTTTGTACATTCTGGTATATTCTTGTATATTATTATATATTCTTGTACATTTTGGTGTATTCTTGTATATTCTGATACATTCTTGCATATTATTGTAGAGAGTGAAGCCGTCAGGGAGAATTACACGGAATGGCGAGAGAAGGAACAGCGACATCGCGAACTGCTGGAGGAGACCGTCGCCGTCGGAATAATGTTCGCCTCGAAAGCTTTCGTGCAGCTGCTCGCCAATCCGATCGTCGGTCCGCTTACGCATAAGTAAGTACGCAATATCTGCGTTACGAATCGTGATTGACGATCTTTCGCGAAACAATCCTCGAATTTAAAAAATGCTTGTTCTGCTTTCAGGATCGGTTATAGTATACCCATGTTCACCGGCTTTATCATTATGTTCCTCTCGACGCTGATCTTTGCGTTCGGGCGAAGTTACGGCATTCTTTTCCTGGCGCGAGCGTTGCAAGGTATCGGGTCCTCGTGCTCGAGCGTATCAGGTAACTGAAACAATTTAGAGATACATACAATTGGAAACGTCTCGGTAGGTACGTCGCACAGCGTTCCAAAATGCGATGAGCTGGTCATAGGACCATTTTTCGAAGTAGGGGATTTTTGATAGAAGTTCAAACTACAAGAAACTATAAAGATTAGTTTCAAAAATTAATTTTAACATTGCTAAATTGTATCTTTAGTTCAGTTTTTCTTTCATCCAATACTGTGAATTTTTATGCTCATTTCTTCGTATTGTGTTAAATCTGTACACTTTAAAGCAGGGGTTCTTAAACTTATCTAGTCCGCGAGGCCCCCCTGTTGATCAACATTTTTTAAATGAGTCATTTGAATAAAAGCGAAAAGTTGGGGGATGTAAAAAGTTAATGTCAAAATTGTTTCGCGGACCCCCGGTAAAGGCTACCCCCGGGGTAAAGGACGCCAGGGGTCCGCGGACCACAGTTTAAGAACCTCTGCTTTAGAGAATAATTTTGCTCGCGAAATAGTCGTGTGTAATGTGTCACATCGAGTCACTGCCGGTCTATCCGCAGGTATGGGCATGTTAGCCGAAAGGTATCAGGACGACAAGGAACGCGGAAATGCGATGGGCATCGCTCTCGGCGGCTTAGCTCTCGGTGTCCTAATCGGGCCACCGTTCGGTGGCGTTATGTACGAGTTCGTTGGAAAATCAGCCCCGTTCTTGGTACTCTCAGCGTTAGCGCTCGGCGACGGCCGTGAGTATACACTTACTCGAACAACGAATCATCAAAAAATGGTGTTTCCTTCGACGGACAAATTGTTTCAGTTCTTCAACTTCTGGTACTTCAACCGTCCGTCGTCTACACCGAAGCGGACCCGCCTTCGCTGAAGGCACTGGTCACCGACCCCTACATCGTCTTGGCTGCGGGTATGTTTCCCATTGTTACATTATTTTCAATCTATTAACCTTTTGCACTCTGCTATTTTAACTGGAAAATTAAACATTTCTTCCGACCTAGAATAATTTCATTGCATAGGAGTTTATCCATGTTATGAATATGCGATTGATATAGTAATCTAAACAATATTGTGAATAAGGGTTCAGCAATGTTTACTGGTGACTCTAAGTCACGCCTCGACAATGTTCGATGAATTTGATTTGCAAAAGGGTGAGTCTGGAGTGCAAAACCTGTAAGAAATAAAATAAACCTTCACTTCACTTCAGTTTGTTGCAATTTAGGTACAAAATTTTTATTTTGAAGAGATCCCTGTCTAATAATCGGTGTTTTTTGTCAGGTGCTATTACATTCGCCAATATGGGCATCGCGATGCTCGAACCCAGTCTCCCGATTTGGATGATGGACACGATGGGTGCAAGTAGATGGGAGCAAGGTGCCGCGTTTTTACCAGCGAGCATTAGTTACTTGATCGGAACCAATCTCTTCGGACCGCTCGGACATAGAATGGGCAGGTTGGTGAAGAAATATTTGAACGTGTTTCGAAGACTCGAAAGAAACTTTCTGTAAAGTTGCCAATTTCTTTTTGCTTATCGTAGGGATGTGAATGTTTAGAGTAACTGTGGTCGCGACATCGTGGCGCCGATGTGTTTAGGTCCTGCGTGAAAGGAGGTCTGTCTGGGCCGAGGTGTGAAAGAAGAGTGTTTAACACTAAATCTACCGTGCACTAGAAGCGATTAAGATGTTTTAGCTTATAAAAATGGCAAGGTTCTATTTATTTAGATTTTGTGTAATTTTTATCGCAATGTGTGGTTGGATAAACAAAATTTATCGAATCAATTTCCATGTGAACAACTTCATAATTTCAAAAATTGTAAAAGGAGAAATATAAAACCGGTTGTTTGACCGGCAGTGGTAGGTTTAGTATTAAGTCTTAGTGACGAGCGTCAAGTAATAGCTACGGGTGCCGAATGGATCTTTACAATTTCGATAATTGGGAAATATAAAACCGGTCGTTTGGTAGAGCTTTAGTATTAACGAAGAGGAAGTGTTAGAAGTGTTAGAGTTAAATTATCCAACCACACTCAAAGCATAGGAGTTCCTCTCCTAGTAGACGACACTCGCGCGTGTTATGCGTGGTACACTCACACACCTCTAGACCACATATACGTAGGAGGATTGCAATGGTCCGGGACTCCACTTCTGATTTCTCGAAAATGCAAAGACGGGGTTTTGTAGTAGTCAAAAGCGCTAGATGAAAGATCAATCTAAGTCACTGTTTGCCTCAAAAGTCCTGCTTTTACGTTTCCGAGCAATGGTTTTACAATATTCGGACGCTGCAGCATCGTCATCCATATTGTGACGTCACGCCGGCGTACTAGCCTCTCGGACGGGCAACATGCAGCCGAATATTGCAAAACCATTGCTGGGAAACGTAAAAGAAGGATTTTTGAGGCAAACAACGCCCTAGATTGATCTTTCATCTAGCGATTTTGAGTACTAAAAAATCCCGTTTTTGCATTATCGAGAAATCAGAAGTGGAGTCCCGTACCCTTACAATCCTCGCGTACGTATATGTGGTGTGCGAGTGTACCACACATAACACGCGCGAGTGTCATCTGCTAGGAGACGGCTCCCAAATATTCCAGCAGTACTTGTACACTTTCAAGAATTTTTCAAATCCGCTTACAATTAGCTGCTGCTCGAAACTACTGAGGAGCGACGTGTGACCAGAATCTCATCGCCTGGATAGCTCAGTCGGTAGAGCATCAGACTTTTAATCTGAGGGTCCAGGGTTCGAGTCCCTGTTCGGGCGGATTTTTTCCTTTTTAGTTTCACGTTCTATTTTGCTCGTTCAATGTTTGTAATCGAGATCATCGATTTACTGATTTCCCTGTATCATAACGATTAATTTTTTGTCTCAGGTGGCTGGCTTCCTTGATCGGACTCGTAGTGATCGGTGTTTGCTTAATGTGCGTAAGTATCTGGTGCATCTACCCCGACAACTATTATATTCATTATTATCTTTTCTTTTTGCTGTTTTTCGTCTCGACTCACGACTATTTTGCGTCCGTAGATACCACTCGCCACGAGCATCAACCATTTAATCATACCGAACGCCGGTCTCGGATTCGCTATCGGTATGGTGGACAGTTCGATAATGCCAGAATTAGGCTATCTAGTCGACATACGACACAGCGCTGTTTATGGGAGCGTTTACGCTATCGGAGACGTTGCGTTCTGCTTAGGTTTTGCCATCGGTACGTATTCGACCCGTTCCAATATTTATGGATTCAGAAGCGAAGAGATAGAAATTCCAAAAGGAACGGTAGATCGACGAAAAGACTAGATATGAATAAATAAGGTAAAAGTTGTAAAGGAAGAGGAAAAATCAAAAAATTTGCATCGGCCGGGAATCGAACCCGGGCCGCCCGCGTGGCAGGCGAGCATTCTACCACTGAACCACCGATGCTGATGGTCTTCCTTTTCGCGAACTTGTATTACTATTACTCATTTACATACGTATTTACATGAAAACTGGATTTTTTTAGGTCCTGCTCTCAGTGGAACGTTGGTAAATAGTATCGGGTTCGAGTGGATGCTGTTCGGTATTGCGATCTTAAATTTCCTTTACGCTCCACTGATGTATTTCTTGAGAGCACCACCGACGAAAGAAGAAAAGAAGGTAACTACTTCGATTTACTACTTATAATAGAATTTGGAGTCACCGCGTAATAAGCGTGATAAGTAGACAGCGGATCTTTATGTGAAATAGCAATTTTCTTGCTGGATTAAAACATACTGGAGTGAAATAGAAATTTATTTTCTGTCTTAAAGCATAATTATATACGTGGTACATTAGGGTGGCTCTTATTTTCGACATTGAAATTTTTTGCGACACCCCTCAGGACTGTTCCAAATCTGTGCAGTTTCATTGGACCTTAATACGTTCAATAGGTCGAAAATTGCGTAACAGTATGTTTAAATTCTTCGAATGTTCTTGCTGTTTTAAATTACGCTTTTAAATCCGCTGTCTAGTGGTAAGCGTGATACGCTTAACGGGAACTACGACATTTAGCATCGATTATGTTTCAGTCTCTGATAATTGGCGAGAAATCATCTGTGCGCTACGTAACGTACCAGAACGAGGAAGAGGAGCAATAGACGTATTTTCAATTTTCGGCAATTCTCGATACGGAGGAACCACGAGCTGGACGCGATTCGCCATTTCTCCATTAACCATCGACTCCCTTTCACTGAAGAGGACGAAACAATTGGACGACAGAGCATGCTTTTTTCTTGTTGTCGAAATCGATTTGTTCTCTTTTCATTCCCGACGATCAGAATATTCCAAACACCGTGCTGTCGGGAACGTTCGTAACGTTTCTACCGTTTCAAGGAACGATTAAGCAATTGATCCTTGTAATTGCAGAAAATTATTCGATCGATCTAATCCGACGCAAACTGCAACACTGTATATAAATAGATGCGTATAACGGAATAGACGGGGCAATAACGAGCGTGTGCGTTGCAAGGTATGTTTAGCGTCGCAATGATAATCAAAACATAAATAATGTATCGTACGCGGTGTGTTGCGTTGCGGTGCGCGACGTTCGCACACATCGATGTGTTTTGCGAAATTGGACCGCGTTCGATCGGTATTCATCGTTTGGATCGTGTTCGGTGATCAAATCGTGTAATTAAATATAACTTGAATTATTCTACCGGGACGCTGTTAAATACGGAGAACCGCCTAATTAGGATTCCCTGAATGGCTGCAGGGAAACCGACAGCGAAATCGGCGATTAGGCACGATGAAGAGTTCTCCGAAGTATCGCGAATCGAAGCTCTTCGGACCTTGTACCATGCTCCGTTCGAAGAACCGAGGTTTTGCGATCTATACTTTGTTCAACAACGATGGGACAAATCTTGGTTCTTCGATCGGTGGGTGAACTGTTAACAATCCACGATCGTTACGATGAATACCGTTGTGTTCGCGGATGCGTCAAACGTTCGTAGAATTTGCAAATCACATAAGAGAAACGCTTGATGCGAATTCGAGCTGGAGAACTCGAACAAACAAGCGATTTACGCTTCCTTTCCGTTTGCGTTGGATCTCGGACGAGTTCGTATATCCCTACACTCGGTATACTCCTGTGCATAGTATAATATATGATCGTGATTAGTCTCTCGTTTCCGTATTATCTATAATATATGTTACGAGCATGGTAAATAGTAGGCACATATATTTAGTAATTGTAGTGTCACGATCGCGTGGTATTAGGTATAGTAGTAGGTACCGTTTGGATCCTAAGCTACTGTGAATATAATAAAATCTCCATGAGAGATGCTTTACGTTCTAGCACAATAGAATAGAGAATAAATGATAGAGTATAGAAAACGTGATAAGAACACGTTCGCGCATTGTTAAACGAGTCTGTAGTTGCTCGTAGTAGTCTTCTGAACACTATAGAATGCCAGTAGCGTCGTTTAAAAGCATAACAGTACGTTAGGATAATTCTGAGATCCGTCGCAAGTTTCATCCCAGATACAATAACGTGCTTGGATGGAAAGCGGAGAGGAAGAAGAAGACGGAGTAGAAAACGAAGATATAGAAGAGGGAAGCTGGTCGAACGCTCTGGCGCGTAACGCGAGTATTCTGAAAAGCTTACCGACTCTGCTAGAGCTTGCGATTACGTGTACGGCGTTCCACCGCGAATTCGGTGAAATCCACGAGGTAGTGTCTGGGGACGCACCTACTCCCGATAGAAAGAACGAGTCAATTCGATTTGCAAATTCATTACGAATAATTGAAAACGAAGAGAATGCGGAGCCGAAGAGAAGGGATGAGGACGAAGCACGACGCACGAAGCATGACGCGAACAATACAGAAAATCTGAAACGATTTTGAGAATCGTGTAATCCTCGAAAGACCAAAGTAGCCATGTTATAGGGGGTAAAGAATCGCATCAAGAAACGACGGGTCGCCTTTGTTGCATCGTCACAATTTTACGCTTTCCACTGTATTTTATTCTATTCTAATATATGTATATGTAAATGTGTATGTATGGTGCGCCGCACTCGCGTTGTCGAAGAATCCCTTCGGATGTATCTGTAAATACTGAAAACGTACATTACAAATGTGTATTCGACGTGTTCGTGAACTATAGCGTAGAATGTCACGGCTATTTCTTCGGGCCAACTTTGTCGAAGGTGATCGTCCAAAGTTTCACCGCTTTTCTTTCATTCTGGTTCACGATCGTACAACTCAACCACTTAGGTACAAAACGTCGGGTATGAGATAAATTGATAGAATTTAGCGTTGGAAAGCAGAAGATTATATAAACAAGCGTGTCCCGTACGATCCCCTAATCGCCGAAGATGATTCTATGCTTTTTCGATGTGTCTTCGTGTAACGCGAGGAAAACTGAAGAAACCCTTAGCGAATAATTTGTCGACAGCTGCTATTGTGAACAGACAATAAGCAACGATGACGGTGACGAACGATTATCGTTTTTCTCGTTACCGATAATGTAACGTTGTTCATCGAAGAAAAGAATAAATCTCCGAAGCTACACCAATCAACGAAAAAAAAAAAGAAAAAACGAACGAACGAACGTCAATCCTCTACTAATCATTTTTATGCGTACGCGACCTTCTCATTTTCAGCTCCTTTTTCCTAATATGCTCGTAACGTAAATAATTAATCAGCTGGTGTATGGGTCCGATACTTAATGCCTGTGTAGTTGTTCGAAGACAACGAGATCTGAGAAAAATAAAGGTGTCCCTTGTATTAGAACGGTGAATCGTAGCGTGCGAATGTTGTGCGAAAGCGTTGTTTAGTCGTGTGCCGTGCTACGGAGATTAAATGAATGAAAACTGAAATGCGTGCAACACATTCGAATTATCGTGGACATTTTTCCGGTATCTATATTATGTATATTTATCGATCCCTGTTGGTAGAGGTGGACGGGTACCCGGAAATTTCGGGTACCGGAAGTCGAAATCTGACCCGAACAAATTTATAGTGTTCGGAGACCCGAAAGTCATAAATAAACTACGGATCTTTATGCGTTTATGGCTCATGAAAATTTACAAGAAATGCTAGAATATAAAGTTCGCTAGAATTTAGTAAGATTTTTATTTGTTTTGAATCTACAAAGGCTGTGTTCCCATTGAAAGTAGGATATTATTTCATTCCACTTTCTTAAAATTTGTCTACAAAAATTGGAAAATGCATAAACATCCGCAGTCTAGGCTCTGGTACCTGCCCACCCCTGCTTATTGGTACGAGAAACTGGAAAATTGATCGTAAGTCTCGTGCAACGATTTGTTTCTGCATTCATTCAGCATTACTTCAACGAATCAACCGGCATTGATCGCGATTATTCTCTTAATGTAAATGCATCGTGCATTCCTATGTGTGTTATGTGTCCGATATATCGTGTATATTAATAAAACTGTTTCGCTCGAGGAAGCTCCAAAGATTCTACTGCAGTTGGGGCACGGTTTCCGGTTTCGAGAAAGGATTTTCCATCTGTGTCGTCAACATAGGATATTTTCTTCTCTATTCCTGTACAATACTATATTATTTTAATTACAGTACGAAATATTCTTACAATAGATATACAATTCATAGATATACATTTTCTTTCGTTTATTCTCTAAATATTCAAGTTAGAAAAATATTTCGTTAAAAGGTAGTGTTATCGGTAACTGTAGCACGAAACTCTTTGTTGGATTAAGATCATATGCTATGATACGATACGATATCATACGATACGATACGATACGATACGATGCGATACGATACGACACAACACGACACGGTACAATACGATACGAGAGGATGTTAGGTTTAATGGTGAGTAACGATATTTAACGTGTATGTTCGCGAGCTCGTGCTACCAAAATATGCAATTACAATGTTAGTATCGTCAGATTCGCGCGTACACGAATACAAATATATATTTCGTTCTAAATCGCAACTCGATTAATATATTTCATTTATGTTGAATCTGATTACCTTTGAATGACTTGTTAATCTTTGAAAGATGCCGAAATAATGGTTGTCACACTGTTACCGACGACAAAAAGAATTTAATCAAAAGAATCAAATAGTTCAATGATATCTGTGCAATCCGATAAAGGAAATGAAAGGTAATTACCGCGATTATAGCGTTCACCACAAGAGTTCATGGGACAGGATGTACCAGCGAAAGTCACTAAATACTTAATCGGTTTAGGCGTGACGTTACGGAACAACTGTAATATCTTTTCCGTACAGTTGTATCACAGTATCCTAGAAATATATCAGCCTAGCATCCTCCGGATTCTGTTCAACTGGACAATACGGGCATTTCAATCTGAAAGAAAATCAACGCGTTTTTTTTCTGCAGTTTGTTCATCGATTCAACGAATTCGATTTTCTGTTTTGTATGTACAGTGTTTTCTCTATAATTGCAATTACATCATATTTGGTATCATTTTCATTAGGAAAATGCCACGAATATGTTGGGCAAAGTCCCATAAAAAAATAATGAAAAATAAAGAAGTTCTGTTAATGGATTAATTATATTTACACTTCTCGAACTTCGCTGTCCTTTTCTACGTTCTGTAGAAGTCAAAGAATAGTATCCCTGGCTGTGTTTTGACCAATTATCGAGAAAACTCTGTATAATCTTGTTTCTATCCGTTTACTTACTTATTCGCGTTGGTGAGTTTGTTGAGCGCGTCTCTCGAGATCACATGACCGCAGGCCAGCTTCATCGGTGGATTGTTTTCCGTGCTTTGTTGCCGTAGAATCGGGCAAGCGAACACAGAATGATAACGGCTCTCTTTGCCCAAATCTATATCGATCTGTACGGAAAAAGATTCGTTTGTATAACAAGTAATCATAGGACAATCGTGTAATAACGTTTACTTACGGGTAGCTCGTCTTTTCCATTCCATACTCCTGTTACTTGTCTCTGTTGCATCACTTGTTTAATATTCAATAGCGTGGGCAACGCAGTACATCCCGCGTTAATGCTACAACGGAGAACACGTTTCTAACGATCCGCGTTATCTTCCAAATTCTAATTAAAGTGAAACATAAAACACGTACCACACTGAAAGAGGACTGTCGACGCTCAAGCCCAGTAACGTGCATGCCTCTCTCGTGAAAACGTCGTGAATATCCAGCCACAATGTTGGATCTAATAAATGACTATAAGGGGAGGCCTGTATTCCATTTGGCAAGTAAAGTAGCGTACCCATTAACGCTTGCACTTCTTTCCCATGACGTCCTACGTATTGCGTGAAGTTTTGTCGAGCGTACATTATCGCTTCGGTTTGTTTACTAGGTCCTTGTTGAACTAGCTTTATGAAGTGTAATCTATGCAGCTGAAATTCCAGGGACGAATTCTACCAACAAGATGGCATGTTATTCTTTGTTACGTGTATTTCGAAAGTTGTACGAAAAGCTGTTTGTACCTGCGCTAACAGAGCATCCCTGTGCTTTTTAGCCCACGAAAGAGCTGGCTCCAGATCTCTCTGCTTCAAACAGTCGAGTATGTAATTTAATTCCGTGAACGGCTCTCCTGTTCCTTCATCCGTTTTGATTCCAGCCTCCTAGAATAAGATGTTACGGGTAAATTTGATCCTAATGGTTGTACAAGTATACGATTGTACGATTACCGCTGCTAGTTCCGCTGCGATATCCAGCATTCCATGCCGATAGAAATGCTGACAAATGACCTGATTCAACATATGCGATTTCTCTGGACCAGAAAAAACATCTTCTCTGCTGGTGCTTGCGAAATCAGCGATGAAATTCCTGTCGATCGCTTTTCCTACTTTCGACACTGTACTATGCAGTTCCCGATGTTCGGTAGCCAAGTGATGAGCTGTCTCCCGCACCTTTTTCATCGTGTCTTTCAACACTTGCGCTTGACCTGGTGTCAACTCATGATCGGACGGTGCTGAAGAGAAAAAAGAAACGTCACCACTATAAAATTAGAATTTCATCATTTTAGGAGAATCACGAATTTTCCATGGTTCATCCTTGACTCGAGAATCCCTAGTCACGTTGAATGCTACAAGACATTTGATTTATCACCTCGATAAAAGAGGTTAGAAATATACGTAAAGAAAAGGATGGTAGTAGTGAAAAGTTTGCAAGATTCGTCGACTAAGATAAGTCGATTTTACGATATCAACGTATCTTTCGATGTTCGTACTAAAGTATTGTCCAATTTTTATCCGCGCATTGCAATAACTGTAGACATGAAGATCTCAGTAAAATTTTACTTTTCGCTCGATGGAATGTCATCGGGACATGGTAGCATTAGCCATTGCTATTTTACCTTCTTCGAATTCCTTTTTTAGAGACTCTATGTGATTTATTAAATCCCGCAATACCGTCTCCGCATGCTCGTTTATCGCACCAAACTTCAATAAAACTTTGTCAACTTCACGTTCAACCGCATTACACGCCTCCATTATTGTTTTTCCTGGCTGATATCGCGTCACTACTTGTCACTTTTGCTTTATGCACGAATCACATGCCTTATAGGCTTCCCGAGTCACACACTCGTAAACTGTAAACATGGATGCACGCACCCGCGCGTCTTGCTCGCTACTGCTCGCTACTGGCCCGACCCGACAATGCTTGCAAATCTACATTATCGACATCACCGTGACACGAGACATATTGCACGCGTTTCACGCACATGCGCGACCAAATTGGACCAAATGCAGGATCGTATCTACGTCCTCAGTTTGTGGGAAAACTAGTGGGGGAACTATTACCAGAGAGGATATTTTCTCTGCTATCACTAGAAACTGGCAGGAAAGTTACTCGAGGAATTCAGAAGTTTATATATTATATGTACGTACATATTAAATTTTAATACAACGTGCACATGTGTTAGACATTCATATCTCAAAATGAAACCGTAACAAATTTTGTGAAATTATGCAGAGTGAGCAAGGTACCTCGTTTTAGTCAGACTTTTCCGGTACTGAGTACTGACGCTAAAATCATCGCACATGCGCGTGAAACCCGTGCAATATCCGAGCACTGGACAAAAAGTGGGGGTATCGTTTAGTACCACGGTATGTACCACGACTCTGGCATCACTGGACAAAACACGAACACAGGACATGGAACGTGTGCGCGCATCATGCACGTCAAATTCATACCGATTTCGGATCACCAACTCTGTTTGCTTTGAAAACATAATGGAAAAGATGCATAGAAGTTTAATAAACAGAAAAACTAATACGAACCTATATGTACATACATGTCACTTATTATCTATTTTTATTATTGTGTTGGCTATTTTTACATATATTACATACAGTTCACACACTGAATAGTGTACTGTACACATGTTTTCAATATAGTCGTATTACCGAACGAATTGAATGAGCTGAACATTGAACGAATGGGTCAACAATTAAATTGTACAGCAATTGTAACTAAACATTTTGTGTGTTCAGGAATGGTAACATTATGAACGAATTTTATCTCTACAATTTATTTTCGTAAACGATAACGCGTTATATTTATGGAATTATTTTAATGCTCCCACTTGAATAGTTCTGCTCGAGTCTTGCAGATTATATATCAAGGTCTCTGTTGCTCTGCAAAAGAATATATCAAAGTTATCAATCGTAATATGAAGATATTACCATGACAAAGAATATATGTGCACATAATATTTACCCATTCGCGAGCCATCATAAGAATCGTAGTGTTGGATAGCTTTGGTCCGATGAGCGGATTCATCTGTGCCATGTAGCAACATAACCAGCTATAAGAACAAATAGCGAATGTAGCAACATAATTATTAGGAAAATCTATTAAGTATTTTTAACGGAGTTCTCGTCAACTTACAATAGCCAGCACGTAAACGCTGTCAACATAAGGATAACCTGAAGAATCCTGAAAAAAGAAAAGGGCGTGTTAGTAGAAGAATCACATGCAACTATAACAGTACAACAATGCTAATGACGTCTCGTTACTTTTCATTGATATTTTTTCTTGTAACGCTAATAGTCTTTCTATGAAAGAAGACGATGAAACGAAATAAGCAACGTACCCCCGATTAACACCTTTTGGGACAAAAATGGGTAACACGATTCCCACTACGGCCCAAAGTGCTGTAAAAAATAATATTGGTAACAACGATGCACCCATTTTATCCTTTTAATTAATTGTTTCTTCGATGTTTGAACAAATGGGTTGGAACAACCACGAAACTGGCAACTCGACTGACAAGTGTGGATCACGTGAATACGAATCTCGATATCTCGAGCATCACGTAAGTACGTAATTCGATAGGTCGCACACGAAACGATACGATTTCTCGATAATCGAAGGTGATCGAAGTAAGGATCGAAGACTTTTAAAACGTCCGGTGTATTTTCTGACACCCAGAGTATTTTCTGAAATCACAGCCACGTCAGTTTAGCATGGAACTTCTGGCCATAGATTCTGTTTTATGCTAAACCTGGATAGACCGGGGATTGTTGTCAACACCGCGGGGCACCGACGAGATACTAAAGACTACCCAGCCAAATAAAGACAGCCCATGTGCTATTAAGCGAAC
>JAQQRU010000032.1:0-43000 GCA_028455605.1 Lasioglossum malachurum
GTTGCTCCTTCGGTCTGTGTCGGATCCGAAAAGTCATGACAGTGTCGCGCAGCGCCAAGCTCATTCTCGCGATTTGCCTCGCGTGGTCGGTCCCGTTGCGAACGGGCAGGCCCGACACCACCATGTAAGCGTCTCCTATCGTCTCCACCTGAAAGCGAAAGAACGCTTCGCGCGTCGGTCAATCCTCCTCACCGCGAGCCGTTCTTGCCGTTGTCGCTGCAGGTGTCGACATCGTTATTGACATCGAAATCAAACGCTCACCTTGTATACGTCGAAGTGCTCGATGATGGAGTCGAAACACGTGTACAGATCGTTCAGTAAGTCCACCACTTGAAGCGGCGTACTCTCGGCCGAAAGTTGCGTAAAGCCAACGATATCGCTGAAGTAGATCGTCACTTGGTCGTACGTTTCGGCTATCACGCTTTGGCCCCGTATCAACTGGGACGCGACGGACCTGAAAAGTTGCACCCCCTCTTGGTCGTTAACTTTTAATTACTCGCATATAGTACTTACGATCTCAAAACTTTAAATTTTGTGCTTTGAGCGTAAAGAAAGGTGTCGACTGTACTTAGTAAGCAATGATATTTGGTCCCCTCAGAGGGTTTCAAGTCTATTTACCACTCTCCCCCTCTTTCCACTGTCACTATCGCCCAATTTCAGCGGGACCTACTGTTTATTACGGGGAGTTCCGAACCACCTTGGTGTCGACTGCAGAGTTGTGCTAATTCAATTATATTGTAGTTCAATTATACGCAATTGAATTACATTGTATTTCAATTATATAGTAATTCAACTACGTCGTAACTGAATTACATAATTCAAACCTTTCAATTAATTCAATTACTAAGTATTTTTACATTTTTGTATTTTACATTGTAACTGCAATTACGAATTACATTGTAATTTAATTGAATGAAGATCTGAATTATAAATTACAATATAACTGAATTGCAATGTAATTCAATTACAATGTATTTTATAATTGTACTCCATTTCAATTACGAATTACATTGTAATTCAATTGAATGAAGATCTGAATTATAAATTACAATATAACTGAATTGCAATGTAATTCAATTAGAATGTATTTTATAAATGTACTCCATTGCAATTACGAATTACATTGTAATTCAATTGAATGAAGATCTGAATTAAAAATAACAATATAATTGAATTATAATGTAATTCAATTACACTTTGTAATTATAATTCCTGGAGTAATTCAATTGTAATTCTGCACAACTCTGGTCGGCAGTACTAGCAAGTATCTATTTTGCTTTAAAGTAGCAATTTTATCAAATATAACTTTATTTATGTTGGAGTCATAGAAAGTTCCATGTAACCAGCTATGTTAAAAATGGAAAAGCTATCTTCGCGTGCGTACCTCGGCAGCAACTGATACAGAAGCTCCTCGCATTTTCGTTTCTCCTCCAGGTAATCCGCGGTTCGCTCCTCCACGAGGGCCTCCAAGTTGGTGGCGTACTGCGTCATGCGAGACAGCAAGTTGTCCATGATGTTATTGCTCTCGTGGTCCCTGAAACGAGTCAACGACAAGGTCGTTTCCCATGGGTCGAGCGCGATCGCGTTCCATGGTCCGCGAAAATTCTATTCCGAAACCAAGCAACTTTCTAGTCGCGTTACAGTCTGCTATAACTCGAAGCGTATACGCGTTGAATGCGCCGTACACTTCCACACAACGCGATGAAAAAATAGTTAAAAATTTTTCTTGTTTATCTAATCATTCCAAATAAAACAGATATTTAGGTGGACCACCCTTTTTATTCTTTCCTTTTTTTTTGTTAAGAGGAAGGCTAAAACCGAGGACGAACCCTAACCAGTTGGTGCTCGAGCTTATTAAGAACTAAGGGCCTCCGCTTTTCGCATTGCTCCATGGTTCTTCGTCCCTCGAGGCTCACTGCCCACAGTGTTGGGCAATAAATAAATTTATTTAAATAACAATTTAAATAACAAGTTATTTATTATTTGAGCAAGTCTAAATGAATCATTTAAGTTTATTTATTATTTATTATAATTTATTTGTATTGACAAATAATAAATTAAATTGTATTTTTTTATAGGCAGCCAGGCCCTCCGGACGGACCCGACCACTGGCGATATACCTGAAAAGGTTGCCGTAGCACAAAAAACGCGCACGTGTTCATTGTATATACAAAATACAAGAAATAAGAGAAGACCCAAAAACCATTTATTTGATTTCCACCTCAATCCAAATAATAAATTAATCTTTTATTCGCAAATAAGAGAAATAATAATTTATTTAAATAAAAAGTTTAGTTGTTATTTGCAATTAAAATCACACACGTTTATTTGTTATTTAAAATAAAATTTGCCCAACACTCTCTGCCACTACCACGCTAGGTAGACCACCCTGTATACAGTCTTCTCAAGCAACTTTCTAGTCGCGTTACAGCCTACTACAACTCGATTCGATTCGAATCGAATCGCGGGTACGCGCCCAAAGGGACTCTGCGCAGGATCGTGGTACCTCGCGCAACAGGACGCGCGATCGATCGAACTTCGACACGTTCTCGACTCTTCGACCGCCGCACCGTTCGAAATGCCTATCGACCGATGAAAAGTCACGACACCGATACAGCCCATAAAAAACCGTGCGAGCAAATTCCCCGACGAGACGTATCCGATCACCGGATAGGGTCCAGCGAGTCGAAGCGTTCGAAACGAACCAGTGGTCGCGCGGGTTCGACCGATCGTCGAGAGAAGAGGTTCCCCGGTAGTTCAACTCACTTGTTAATTTTCCGTATCGTTTGCTTGAGCGCGGAGAAGTCCGGTCGGTCGGCGGCATCTTCCGCCCAGCAGCGTTTCATCAAATTGGACACCTGTTCGAAACAGGTGACAAGATCGTTATCGTTCCGGGTCTGTTCGAGCAACGACAGGGAAGTAGTAGAGAACTCGCTTACCACTTCCTCGACGGAGGAGTCGATCGCGGGCCTGAGCGGGGAGCCTCCGCCTCGCTTCACCGTGTCGACGATCTCTGAAACACAGGAACAGAGAGAAACCCGATGATCGGTTGTTGGCCGTCCCGTCGTCCCGTTCCGTTCCGTTCCGCAAATGAACCGCGGAATCGGGAACTACCTACTGTTGTGTTTGTACAAATCCTCCAGAACGGCGTTGCAACTTTCGCAGTTGAGAGTGCAGTGGGGCCTGCGAACCTCGAGCAACGGACTGACCGCCCTGCGAGGACTCGCCCCGCCGTCGGGGCTGGCGCCCGATATCGCCGGCAGCGTCAAGCTGCTCGTGCTCGAAGATTTGCTTCTTTCCGCCATGTCTTTCTCGCTGGTTCTCTCTCCCTCTCTCTTGTCTATCTCGATCGTTCTCGCGATTTTTCGCACGGGCAGGCTCTCGTTCGCGCTTAACCCTCCATTCCGTACGCCCGACCAGCCGTGGTTTCCGCTCCAAGTCTCTCCGCCGTCTCTCGAACACGAGAATCGCGCGCGCGACGGACGCTCGCCGAGGATATCGGGTCGATATCCTCCGATCGATACTCCCACCGCGATTCGCGAAACGAGAATGCAGGACCGGCCGGTGTCGGTGCCGGCCGTCGAAATCGATGACCCGAAACGAAAACTCGCACGCTCCCGTCGAGAATAACGATCTTCACCCTCGAGCCCGTTCGACTAGCTCCGCTCGCCGATTCGAACAGTGTCTCTCCGAGCAGGAGGACGTCGATCGGTGTGTGTACGCGGACACCGTGCACACTGGTGGCGAATCGGAAGCACTGTTTCGACGGTGCACCCCGCGCCGCGTTGCGCCGTGTTGTTTCGAGGCACGCGAGCCGATCAATTAACGGACGCGACGGCGGGCCACGGATGCGAAATCAGGGTAATTGGCTTCGAAAAAGTGGTGCCGCGAGACCGAGACGGGAAGCGATGTCGGGGAACCCACGGCGCGAGCGAGAAGGGGTGGCGACCGACCGGTGGGCTGGAACGCTATGGGAGGCTGGAGGGTGAGGGGTCGAATATCGAGCAGAAGAGGAAATCGGGCCGAATAAATGGGACGGTCGGGGTCGGTCGAACCGATGGTAAACAGAACGCGAGCACGTACCGAGATGCAGTGTCATGTACGTAGCCCCGTGCCAACGTAGCAAGGCGACGACGTAACAACGACGAACACGCAAACACCGAAACACGCGCGCACCCACCACCTTCCTCGACAGCCGCCGCCGTCCGTGATTGGTTGATTAAACGATCGCCGACGGCATAATACCGGCCAGCGGGAGGACCGTGTCCACCGGTTTTTCGTGAACGCGTGTCGACGTCCCGCAGGATCGCTTTGTCTTGATTCTTATCTCTCGCGAAACCAGAAACAAAAAACGGAGGGCGATTCGGTGAACGAGGATTGACGAGGCACGGCGGAAACGAAAGAGGAAATGGTAGGAAATGGAAAACACGAGCTGGCGAACGGGAGAACGAACGGGCGACAGGGGATAAGCGACGAAAAAGCAGCGAGCACGCGAGACCGTGTGCGTTCCAGGACGCGAGGAAGCTTCGACTGAGCTTTCAAGCCGAACGCACGCTCCTAGCCTACTTGCGTTGCGGCTCGTTCCAGTCCTGTCATCGATCCTGTCGCTCTTCCGCCGAGACCAAGCTCGCCAAAGCTCGTAAACTTTGTTACCGATCGATTCACCGCAGGGCGGCGCTCTCGCGGAGAGCTTGCAATTCCCTACCCAAGGATATCGGCGCGTCGCCTCTACCGAATCGCCGCCACCAGTCGATACGAAAGCCCTGCGTTCCGAAACGACGGGACGCGGTACGGGAACTAGGCCGGAGCTTTTACCACCCGCCGAAACTCTGATCCCACGAAATCACGAAGGACGATAGGTACGAGGCACTTACCCGATTCGGTGAGACGGTAGTTGTCGCCCAAGTAAAACGGACCCTGTTGCACCACGATCTCGTGAACGATCACCGCGAAACTGTACACGTCCCCCTTCTGAGTACCCTCCGGTGGTCGTCTCGCCAGTCTCAACAGCTCCGGGGCTGTCCATAACTGTTCTGCGTACACGAGAGAATATTCCACCGCGTCCGAGAGCTCGAATTCTAGCTGGGTCATTCCACGCGAAATCGGACACTTTTTGGAGTGGTGTTTCGGGGTTTGTTCGTATCTCGGAGGATTTTTCGATATGTTAAAAATTGTTGATTTTACAGACGTGTATAGAAAAATTAAATCATACGACCGGAAATGAGCTCCTAAAAACTCATTTTCATCGGTTTGTTAGTTCTAGATTTAATGAAAAGAAAATATATTAAGAAAAACTTTTTAAAAACTACGCTTATATTAAAATGCACTGAAGAGAAGAAAATAATGTTTTTAGGAATTAGTGACTATAAATAAAAGCGTGGAGCGCCCACGAAGATTACGTCAATGTAGTTTAGAGCTCCACGCTTTTATTCATAGTCACTAATGCCTAAAAACATTGTTTTTTCCTCTTCAGTGCATTTTAATATGAGTAATTATATATTTTTTATTTTCTACTTTTTAGTCTTTTTTAAATGGAACGCAAGATATAGTAATATTGGCATGAAATGGTAAGATATAGAAACGCAAGATATGGAAATACGCGAGAAAGAATAAGGGGATGACTCCGAGAGACGACATCTCTTGATGGAGTCCGAAATTGTCCGAAATGGAACTGACTGAACGGAACACCACACTGAGCTCCTTCGGCGCGAAGTGGGTCAGTGGATTAGGGACGAGTCGGAGTGGGAACGCGTAGTGGAGTAGGGAGCGCTGGTGCGCGGAGTGGGGATCGCTGAACGTGATGACGTAAATATTTTTTTTCTCCTAAACGCACAGTTTTTTTAAAAATTTGTTTTTCAATATTGCATTGTCATCCAGTTCTGAGCTATGTTTAAAGTTTCAAGTCTCTAGCTCATCGGGAAGTGATTTAAAATTCGATTACAGGATTTGATGCATACAACAACGACAAATATAAGCGTGGTAAAAAGGGTGACACTTATTTCGCGAGTCTGTAAAATCAATAATTTGTAAGGTATCGAAAAATCCTTTGAAATTCATAAGTCACTAAAGACTACAACATATTCAAACTTGAACAAAATTCGAAACGTTACTTCAAAAAATGTCTGACTTCGCGTAGAATGACCCAATTTGCATCGTCGCGGGCGCTCACTTCTTTGATAGACGGGGTCGTCCGGGTCCTCGTTGCTCGGGATTCGCGACCTCAGCTCGTGCAATCCGAAATCGGCAATCTTCAGGACGAACCTCGAATCCACCACGCAATTGTAAGAGTTCAAGTTTCCGTGGCTCTTCACCTCGGACGCGTGAAGGTACGCCATGCCCCGAATGATGTCGTGGATCAACGACACTCGGAACACCGGATCCAATTTGATTTTCTCGTTCACCAGCACGTCCTGTCGCCAGTCTGTCGTTACTTCTTTGTTTTCGCTTTTGCTTTTGATTTTGAGCGCGCGAGACCACTGGGTTACGTACCTGTAGGGATCCTCTGGGACAGTACTCGGTCAAGAGACAGCAGTTCGGCGGCTCGACGCAGGCTCCGTAAAATCGCACCAGATGATCGTGTTGGAGGTCCTTCATCTGCGCGCAACCAACGAACACGTTTTCAGCTTAGCGGATTTAGCGGATATAAGGGTGGACCACGATGCGTGATCAATAAACGTGACGGTTATGTAATCTTCAATTTGTAGAATAAAATTGTAAGAAAGCGGAATCGAATAAAATCCTATTTTTAGTGGGAACAGCTTTTGTAAATCCAACATAAATAAATTCTATCGACTTTTCTATTGTAGCATTTCTTGAAAATTTTCATATGCCTTAAATGCATAAAGATCCGCAGTCTAGTGATCAGCTTAGATTATCCTGCTGTTAAGAAAGGTATAGACCTTGGGTAACCAGAAATTGTTGCCTTTCTCCTATCTAATCCAGTAGATTTGGTCGAGAAAATGCCAAACATCCAAATTTTAATCCTAGGAGATCAGTAGTTCAGAAGTTATGAGCGATAAAGTTGAGCGATTTTCAGTGTTTTTGACAGGTAAGAGTATCGCCATATTGGAGCCGCTAGATGGCAGCTCACTAACCCTGACCAACCTTGCGGCTCCGTTCGTTCGACGATCTCCGAGTGCATAGCAATATGGCGGCGTCCTTACCTCAAAAACCCGGTAAACGTTCAAGTTTAAACACTCATAACTTTTGAACCACTGATTTCCTAGGACTGAAACCTGGATTTTTAGCATCTTCTCATCCAAATCTACTGGATTACATGGGGGGAAGGCAACAATTTCTGGTTACCCAGGTTACAGTGCAACCATATTTTAGCTAAAATAACATGATTCAAGGGGAGCTGTCCATGACAAATATTTTTTTCTGAATCTGAATAGATGAAAGAAAAGGTGAACCACTAACAACATAATAATCTAAACTGATCAAGCGTCGTGGTCCACCCTTTATATGTGGTCCACCCTCACCTTCTTCAATTCTAGCAACAGGGGCCGAGACAGGTCCACTTTCTGTCTAGGCACGAACTTCACGGCGACTTTCGAGTTCTGCAACGAAGAAACATTCTCGCAATTATTGCTTGCAAATGAAACATAGTGCGATCGTTCGAACCTTGTAAATACGGATGGTAACGTAAGGGCTGCTGTCCAGTTCGTCCTGTAGACTCGCGTTCTCCATAGTGAACATCGACTGCAACCAAACGGAAAGAAAGTTAAGTAGCCGACGGCCATGATAAAAAAAAAAACGAACCAATCGTCCTCGAGGAAACGAGGAAAAGCTGACTCGATTTTCCCGGGTTAAATCTTCCGGTTTGCCAGACCGTGGACAGTTCGGAACACGAATAAAACGCCGAAGGTAGAACGGAAAAAATAAACGTTCAACGGAAGCTCCAGTACTCATCCCCCGATTTCTATCTCGGGAAAAATTGATCCGACTTCTCTTCTCTGTCGGGACCAATTTCATCGAAACAAGTTTCGGACGAGTATATCGCGGTCGTAACCGGTGTTGCCGTTTTTTTTTCCTAACGTTGTTGTTTCGCGTTTCGTATTCCGCACTCACCATTTGGCTTCCCCGCATCTTGTTCGCTATGAAAGAAGTCATGGAACCCCTCGACTTCGCTCGCGGTACCATCTCGATGTCGCTCCAGTGTACTTTCCACGTCATCGAAGCTATGTCCGCCTCGAGTTTAAAATGCCTGCAAGGCGAATCAGGATATTATCGTTGCGTTCGACGAACCGCGAGGGTGAGTTCGCGCCACCCCGAATAAACTCAATTTTCCTCTCCACTCCTCTTACCTCCTCGCGCTTTAAAGGAGTATTTTCATCAAGCTACGCGATGATCATAGTTTCATCAGCTACATGCTGCCGAATATTGCAATTTAAGGTAAAAGCAGCAATAGTTGACCAGTTAAGAAAAATTCTCTGCGTGAATAATAGTAAATTCCTCTTATCCTTTATTCAACCCTTGTCGTAACATTTTCTTTACAGTTACAGTGGTTAAAACGTGTTTATCCCCAACAGTGTCGTTAAAGAGAAAAGAAAATTTATATCTTTTGTATATGGCTACATTAATGCTTAAATATTCATTACAAACGAATCAGATTTTATTTCTTCATGCGTGAGAGTAATGCTGTTTGAACTTCTTACATCGTGTAACAAACCTAAAATTCTCAAAATAATTGTATTATTCAGATTTTATATACTTTTCGAGATATTCGGCTGGAAAGTTTTCAAACGAACACCCTGTACATATAGTGAAGTCAGAAACACTAATGGTTGTTTGATTAAAGTAATTTGAAATCATTCACTAGCGACGATTAGTGCAAACTACAAATAAAAGGGCAAATAAATTGAAGAGGTAATATAGAAGATAATATAGAATATAGAATATATAGAATAGATAATATAGAAAAGGTAAATGTTTTGTGCTTTTCATGGAGCAGGGGGCGATACTACATGTAAAAATAAGTCGAAAAAAAGGAATAACATTTTTTCGTTTGACGCTTCGTTTTCGAGAGAAGCGAGATTGAAAACGCAGCGAATACACGTGCTATTGCATAGGAATCGTCTGACGCGTCTGACCATGATCAACCAATTCTCCTTTGTGCGTATACTAAAGCACGCGAACCTGGCGGAACTTCAAACTCGATTTTCTCGAAAACGGAGCGTCAAACGAAAAAATGTTAATAATTCTCCTCGACCTATTTTTACATGTAGTATCACCCCCTGCTCGGTTGTACCACCCGTCCGGCCACACCCTGTATTATGTGTACGTATACTTGGATCTAGCGGTGTTGAATGTATAAAACAAGAACAAGCGTGGGAGAAATCCAAAGCTATATGTGAGCACCGGAGTAATGCGAATGCACACTTTCATCTTTTTACGGGGGATGTTAGTGCGTAAATGTATTTTTTCCTAACAGTTCTCAACTTTAAAAAAAAAAAGCGGTGTGTGAGTGTGAAATCAATCCACGCGCGAAAAGGGATTACTCCCTTACGTTTTACTTTTTAATCGTGGGAAGCTTTTGGTGGAGAACCACGAACTATCATTCTGCGCGAACGATAGGTTTATGCGGAGAAGACGAAGCCACTTACCTGTAAATGAAGACCGAAGCGACCACGAGGACGACGACGATCGAGCTCAGAACTATCGAGAGAATCGCATGGCCGGGAAGAGCTGTCGAACAGAATCGGTTTGAGACCAATCTCAACGATCGATCTACGATCAAGAAACTTACAATTGTCGGGACACAAGGAACCGTCGAATCCGCAAGTAGGCGTGTCCGGTGGCGGTTCGTCACGACCGCCGGACCAATGAATCCTCTTCCCCAGAACGTATTCGAACGTCTTATTGGCACCGTAGAAATTGGCGACGATCTGCGACAAACGATTCCTCGCGTAAGGAGATGAGATTCACGCGATCGCGATCGATTCGTTTACCTCGAACCTCGACGTTTCTGGATTCATGTCGAGAAGAGAATAGTCCGCAATACGGTCCCCGTTCTCGTCGATGTTCACGTCGCCCGTGATCCCTGGAAAACGGAGATGAACGCGATACGTCGAACGAAGGTAGCGAACCGGAGCAGAGGAACACCGAGAGAATACGAATCAGGCGGCGACGCAAGGAAAAGAAAATTAGAAAAGTAGAAAAAGAGGAGGAAAAGAATGAAAGAGAGGAAAATTCGATACGCTCACCTTTGAAACTCCTCCCCCACATTCGTCGGGTAAGATTACCGCCGTCCAAATTGACTGTATCGGGATGCTCCGGCAGGCTGTCCTTGAGTGCGAGGGCGTAGAGGAGAACAGCATCGTAGAACGCCGCGACGAACGTCGAGACCGTGCTGTTCCCGAAAGTGAAATTGTACTTGCTCTGGGCCAGAGATTTCACTTTTCGCGAGAAGTTCAAGTACTCGACGTTGTCCGGAGTTCGCGGGGTCACCGTCAGCAACGCCTGATAAGCTTTCCGCGCTTTCTCGTTTCTCTCCTCGGTGTCCGTTTCCACTCTCCATGGCTCCTGCGAATCGTTGTCGCTGGAAAATACGGGATGTGTGTGCAAAATGTAACGGGAAGTTTGTGATCCCGCAATTCAGTCATATTCACGCCCTTCTTTCTGTGTTGCGTTGGTAAACATGTCTGAAAAGACATGTAAACTTT
The DNA here is from genome assembly GCA_028455605.1 of Lasioglossum malachurum. NCBI lineage: Eukaryota > Metazoa > Arthropoda > Insecta > Hymenoptera > Halictidae > Lasioglossum > Lasioglossum malachurum. Next base: position 10,665 of record JAQQRU010000032.1, read on the forward strand.
ACTTTACCGGACTCAAAATCAGTACCTTTCTCCTACGAATTATGATGTATTTGGTATGTAATCCAGTAGATTTATACCTGGCGCGGATGCAGATCGAAGTTTCGACCCTGTAGGATCAATAGTTCCGGAGTTATGCTGGCTTAAAGTTGTGCATTTTTCAGTGTTTTTGACAGCTAAGGGCGCCACCATATTGGTTTGTAGTGACGATCGCAAGCCGCTTACCTTACCGCCTCTCCCCCCTCGACTAATCCTAATCAACTCAGTAAGCGGCGTGCAACCATCACTACAAACCAATATGGCGACGCCCTTGCCTGTCAAAAACACTAAAAAGTGCACAACTTTAAGCAAGCATAACTCCAGAATTATTGATCCTAGAGGTTCGAAACTTCGATCTGCATCCGTCCCGGGTACAAATCTACTGGCTTACATAACAAATACATCATAATTCGTAGGAGAAGGGTACTAATTTTGAGTCCGGTGAAGTCAAGTTTACCCGTAATATCCAATGAAGACTATTTTGTACTGGACAACATTCGTGTAGACAAATAGTGTACCATTTTCTCAGAAAAATGAAAATTCTCGTTATTTCTGAACACACCTCATAGAACAACCGAACAACGTGTTTCGCGTTAGGAACACGAGCCGCCTCGCGTTCCTCGCACGGACTGACAGAGCGAGAGAGAGACACGGAGAGAGCGAAGATTGCGGTTTTGCGGTCTCCGACGCGTTCCATTAAATCCGATTCGAGGGTAAATCGGACGAATGCCGGACGTCGAACGCGTTTCTCGCCCTATCGCCCTATCTGCCGTCCTATCTATCGCCCTATCGCTCGATCGATGTATGACAAGGCGCGAATTCTCGACTGGTGTTTGCGGTGACACGGGATCGTCGCTTACCTGGACGACAGCTCGATGGAGAAAAACACGTATTCCCCGGAGTCGACCATGCCGAGCTGCTCGGCTGCCAATAAAATCTCCCGGATGGTGGTCGCGTTGGCGCACATCACTACAACTGTAATCAGCGAAAAACATTTTCTTTTCCGGTGCTCGACAACGGGGAATTGAACTCGACTCGACCCCGACGAACCGAACACGATCGCGTTAACGGGGAAAAGCAAGGAGAAACTTACTCCTGGCGGATTCCGAGAGAGATTCGAGCAAGAGTCTGTAATTTTGGCTCTCGTTTTGATCGAAGCTTCGGTGGTAGGACGTCTTGTTCAGAGCGGTGAACACGGCGCTCAGAGTGAAGTGACACTCGGAATGGCCGCGGCTGCTCGTCATCGGATGATTGTGATACAAAAGCCCGACCAGCTTCCATCCGAATCGCCTCAAGATGTGCTTGAGCGCTTCGCCCACCAGCCGATAAGAGCCCATCATTCTGATCAAGGTCGGATAGTGCTCGCTCTTGTGGCGGAACGCGTCTGCCCGACCACCCGCTGTCAACACAGGGATGCCCCAGACTCCTGCGTACCGCGCGACCGGAGCGATTACGTAGTCGCACACAGGACCCAGAAACGCATCTGCCCCACCAAAAATCGGCTTAGGGTGCGATCACGGTGGATCCGATGTCGGACAATTCGGTCGACCTCCGACGTTGTGTCTCTTTCTCGCACGCTCGAAAACAGAGACAGATGCGTCGCACGTCGGCCAAATCGACCGATATCGAAGCCACTGTGACCGCGGCTTTACAGGTCGCGGAAACAAACGCGATTCGTCGTCCGTCGCCCGTCGACCGTCATCGAGAAACGAACCGAAACTCCAGCTCTCCCGTCAGCACCGCCGTCGTCCCCTTTTCTCGTATGTGCTCCCTACCAGAAACAATCTACTACCTATCTCTTCGACGAACGATGGGCAACCAGTTGCTCGAAAACTCAACGCGTTCAGCGATAGTCGAGCGACGCGACGTCGACTATCGCCGACACGAGCGCCTGCGAATAGAAGCCTACTAAAAGCTAACCCCCACTTGTTGAATTAGAATAATTTCAACAGCTGTGCCGAGTTCTGCCAAGTTGAGTTTTGTAGACGAAGAAGAAAGTGGTACCAAATGAAATAGCTGGAGTAGTCCATCCGCAGGGATCTTCATGCATTTATAGGAAAATTGAGTAGATGATTTCCAAAATTGTTGGAAAATTTCTTTAAAAAAGATGTCTGAGAAGATGATTAAAGATATGAATATACGATTTCTTCTAAAGATCCACGGACTAGTCATTTGTAGCAATTTGTAGATCAAAAATGAATAAAAATCGTACTAAACTCTGTTGAATTCAATAATCCGGCATTTTTGAACATTCAAAATGACTGGTCTTTAAAAAATATATGATAATAGAATATTTTTATATTTATTGATTTAGTATCTTACAAAAGGAATATGGGGCCGATTATGTCTTTGAAAATATGATGTAGTGGTAACCTTCCAGCTTTAGACCCTCCTCTTATTTTTCCCAACTGGATCTTGTGTACTTTCATTTTCGTCTTCAGAACTTGAAGGCACACAAATACGTCGTCTTCTACGTGAATTCAAAATATTTTTTAATTCACTTTCCGTGGACTCCTGAACATTTTCTTTGTCTCTATAATCCCATTATTACTATTTATCCTATTATTACTATTTAGCCTCCCCTAATGTAATATTTACCCTATTCATTACTATTATCACTGTAAAGTTCAATTCCCCATCCTCGATATCAGAGCATCCAAAGCCATCATCTACCATAAATTCTTTATTCATTATTTTCTTAAAGTAATACCACAATCGACAATATTCGAGCACAATGCAGCACAAACTCAGCACAACTCTTCACAACTGTTGAGATGAATTAATTCAACAAGTGGGGGGGTTAACTTCTAGGAGGCCGACTAGAAAGGTAAACGAGAATGATCGCCGAATGGTCGGCTTGATCGCCTCCGATCCGTTTCCACTCTCGCGCCGGAATCGTTCAACGTCTACCGAGAATTCCACAGCTACCGATACGGATCTCCCAGTTATATTTTCACGAAGAGAGATAACGTTTATCGGCGGACGGACGCTGTAAATCGAACTCCTCGAACTACTTTCCACCGATTACGTTCGTTTCTAGTACCCTACCGCTACCGGTGGTCCAAAACACCGATCGTAAACGATGCAACGCGTTGATCGTCGCTCGTTCTTTCCGAATCCTGTTGTAGCATGGCCGGTGTCGATCGACCGAGAACCGAATCAGCCGGTTCCGATGATCGGCATTCGCTCGGAGAATTAATCTTCCGGGAGGAAGGGCCTCCGCGCGATCGGAAACCTTTGCGATTCATGAGATGCAAACGGGAGCAAAGTTTAGCGCGTTGTTGCGACCTGCAATGAATCGAGGCATCGAGAGAGCCGGACTGATGACTCCCGCGTGTCTCGACCGAGACGGATCCGCGGGCGTGTAAACACGGCGGCCATCGCTGCCGTTCCCGTTGTCGCAGAATTTCCTCGCGAAGTCAAAAGCGAAGCTGTTTTTTCAGCGAACAGAGAGGAGGGAATGAATAAGATCGTAGCGCGAGAAATGAGACGGGGCTACGGTCAAATGGAGCCCCGGTAAGCTTTTATCCCATCGTTAATGCAAAAGCTGTTGGTTCGAGCACGTTCTGGACGTTCCGTTTCCCTGGGGAATCCAGGGCGTAAAGTATGGCAAGTGGAAAATGGGTACACGGAGAACTCGATTCCCGGCCCGATCTCTCGGTCAGGATCGCGATCTTTCTCAGCGATCCGATAACGCGACTACGATAAAACAGCGACCAGTAACCAGCTAAAAGTACGATGACGCGAGAAGCGTAAACAATCCTAATTATAGATAGCCGCCGATAAGAATTGAATCGGGCAACGGAGCGACGCCGACGCGACCGGACGCGACGCACAGTGGAGTATTTGCCCCGAAGAGTTGACCAAAACTATTTTCGCATTGTTTCGAGACTTGCATGTGTAGCGAGTCATTGGATTCGCCTTGACATCAGCTACAATAATATGTAAAACGAAGATGTTCTATGTTTCATATTGGGATTTTTAGATGACCTAAAAATATATGCATGTACCTGAACGTGTATTGAGAACTAGAGCAGGATTTCAAACACTTAAAGCAAGATCTACTTATGGATTAATTAATCTAATGAATCGCATTATTGCAGACTCTAGCACTCTCTATAATTGTATTGATTTTTTTACTGAGTCTTTGCACACTTTTAAAAAACAATTATGCAGAATTATAGGATAATATCATTTCGTTTGTACCATAAGTTTCTGTGCATGTCCCTTCTTTGTTACTATACTAGTAGTCCTTTATCTTTTTCTATTGTAAACATTTATGTAAGAGGACTTCGGTCCGTCTATAATAATAAATAATAATAATGACTGTGAATATACCGATCTAGTTTTGTTCGAAACATTTCTTGCCAGTACTTCAGGCTGTGAAGTATTGCTGTGACTAATTGCTCTAGCTTCAAAAAAATATTCAAACCATATAGTATTGTACAATATTAAAATAATCATCGTCTTCTTTAGACCGTCCTTAAACTTTTGTCCACTACTGTAACTATTGAGCATCGCAGTACAAAAGTATTGCCACATCCTGCCAGCCAATTCTTTTCGCATTGCCAACGGAAACCTTGACAGTTTCCAATGGCGAAAAAAATAGCATCGGGACTAACTTGGAAGCCTGAAAGTTTCTTTCTTGAAAATTCTACAAATGTGAAGTATTGCAGTGAGTAATAGGTCGTCTTTAAACTTGAATAATTTTAAACAGGCTAACAATAAGGAAGTGAAAACCTGCACACCTGTTTAAACAGTGTCTGTCGTGAAATACTTAACACAACATCTTCGTCACATATAAACGATCCTAATATAGCTGGTTCTCTACTTTCAATCAGGGACCAAAAATAACAGTTATTCTAAAATTCTCTACGATAAAAATCATTAATAAAAAGTTGATTATTATTGAAATTTAAGATAATGTACACAAAATATAAAGAAAAAAATTCGAAGAACAAAATGATTAAAACTACTCCCATCGCGATAACTGTTATGAGCGATCGAAATAAATTTCTTCGAAAAAAATTGCATTCTTCTTTTAATTATCCTATTAAGCTAAAACTAATACCTTGGTGTCCTTAAATATTTTCAACGCCCCATTTCTATCATAAATGCATAAAATCCGCAGTCCAGTTATAAGTGATCGAAATGAATTTCTCTCAACGATAACATTTACCAACAAGAGAACAAATTTTCGGTTACTTATAATCCTTATTCGTAACCAATACGATTTTAATCGACGAAATACTTGTTATTCTATGACTTTTTTCATTTTCGTTATCACAGTTCTGGTTCCTACTTGCAATGCATAACAACGCTCAATAAATAAAAAAAGAAACCAAACTGGTACACTGTTGTTCATAAATCCCAATATTTCAGACAACCAAAGCGTTTAATCTCGCGCAAGGTGTGAAAAATCGTAGTTCGACCAACTTTTCGAGGCGAATGCTCCGCTGTTGTACGTGGGAGAAAGAGACCTGCCGATCGGTTGATGTAAAAGTCGAAAGCAGCGAGAGCGCCGTAAGTGCTGGAGCATCGCGAGTCCCGATGCTCGACATCGATCCTCCATCCTGGCAGAGATCCCGCCGACGATGAGACGGCCTCGACCGCCAGGTGTACCGCCGGCAAAACTCGCGGCAAGCTGAGCTCGTGCAGAGGATCCGCCGGCGTAATCACAGCCAGCATCACTGGTTCACGTTGTTTCGGCGTCGGTGTCTCTCGCACGCGAGTCTCGCTGCACTCTCTCGCGGATTGCATCGTGCTAGCGCTGGCGCTGGCGCACATGGTGGTCAAGAGCAACGTCAGCCTCGTCCTGAGCGCGCCTCGTCCCGACGACATGGCCGAATTCGCGAGATCGGTTCGCCGATCCCATTCGATTCACACGTTCGTGAGTTTCGTGGATTCCCGACGTCTTTTTCTCTCCATCTCCTGTTCGCTGCTTTCTCGTTTATCGGATCGGGAATTTGAAAGTTTGTTCCCGCCCGGGACTGGGTTACAAGAAACGATGCGCGCGTAGGCGGGTCGGCGCGGCCGAAACGGACGAAGCGGACTTCCTCGGGCAGCGCGATCGAAACTGAAGCGACTCGAGCGCGTTCCACGAGCGACGCTCCTCGATCGTTCCGTTCCTTTTCCTCTCGCTGTTCTCGATCCTCTCCTCTCTTTCCATGGTACGAACTCGCTGCGCTCGTGCTTGCGCGCCGCCTCGCCTCGTCACCTCGCGATCAAAAGCATGGGTGGTAGACTATGCGAACGCCAACGCATGCGTCTGATTATATCGCGAGTCTGCGGTCGTGCACCGTGCTCCACCTTGGTCCATGGCGCGCTCGTCTTGTAAACTAACCGCGAACGCGTTAACGTGGATCTATGGCATACGACACGGACCGTCACGTAGCGACAACTGCAAGATCGGCATCGACGCGATAGTGTGTACCTGCTTCAGAGGAAAACCGTCGGTTCGCGTAAAACAATCAAAATGGGCGGACAGCCGCGAGGAATACAGTAAAAGCTCCTTCGTTGTCCAAAGGCCGGGGCTTTGAGCGGACAACGACCGTGCCCGGACACTATTTTTGATTTATGACTGCGTCTTTAGTGAAACGGCTAGTTAAATGACAAAGAAAAGCATGCGCAGTCGAAAGCAGGCCTAATCCTCTCGTTGACAGGCAGTGGAGTGGGTAGGCACTGGACAACGATCGTGCCCACGATTCAGGACAACGAAGGAGCGATTACTGTACTCTTCTCGACGTACGTTTACACGAAGAAGAAGTTGAAGCGAAATATATAAAATATATAAAAAAAAAACTTTTTAAAAACCACGCTTATATTAAAATGCACTAAAAAGGAGAAAATAATTCTTTTCTTCAAAATTTCTTCTGTTATTTAGTGTCGAAAATAGTGTCTCATGAAATTGAGACTGACAATTTCATTTCTCAGCATGATAACGCCTCAATTCATGTATCAAGACAAACAAAGGAGTGGTTAGACAAGAAAAATATTAGGATTTTGACATGGCCAGCTTGTTCACCAGATTTAAATCCAATTGAGAATCTTTGCAAGAAAAGTATATGGCAATTGTAACCAGTACAACTCTGTTCTTGAGTTATGGATTGCGGTGAACGAAGCGTGGATATCCATCGAAGCAGAAACTCTTCAATGCCTAATCGAATTTTCGACGTTATTCGAAGAAATGGAAATTATACTAAGTATTAATCTGTAAATATAGAAGAAATTTTCGATATAATCTTGAAGAACAGAACAGAAGAAAGATAGTTTTTGTTTGTTGTATGCCTACACTTTTTCCAAAGGGTATATACAGACTACTAGAAAATTAATATCATACATATTCATTAGACTCTGTCCAGAATCTTCATCACGAGTCTGACTCGTTAGAATACGGCAAGGGGTTAAGTAAGGGGTTAAGTAATAACCCACAAACGGTGAAAGCTGTCGTACGTCCAACCGCGTCGTACGACAGATTTTCAGCATGCCGTAGTATGCGACCGCGTCGTTCTGCAAATTGTACATTGTACAACCGCACCGCAAACGTTGCTATTCTCTTTCAGACGGTTGAAGCAACTTAATTCGACTCGGATGTTAGTCTGTGGGCAGTTTTACGATAAATGGATTATGGATCGCAAAACGCCGCGTCCAGACGCGTTTACCGACCAGAGATACGTGCGAAAAACCGCGGAGAATTCGAGTCACGGAAGCAACGATTTTGAAACTTCTAAGATAAGGATCGAGAGAGAAAAACCTTTTCAATAACCACGCTTATATTAAAATGCACTAAAAAGGAGAAAATAATTTTTTTTCCTGGTTCTCCATAAAATACCGAATCCAGTTAAATGATAAATAATATTTTTCCCCAAAATTTTTTAAGCAATTAGTTCTTCTATTATAAAATTAGTGTCGGAGTAGATAGAAAAATTTGACTATAAATAAAAGCGTGGAGCGCCCACGAAGATTACGTGGATATAGTTTAGCGCTCCACGCTTTTATTTTTATAGTCACTAATGTCATGATTTTATATCGAAATTTATATTAAATTTTTCTATCTATTCCGGCACACTAATCTTGTAACAGAAGAAATTTTGAACTGCTTAAAATTTTGGGGAGAAATATTATTAATCATTTAACTGGATTCGGTATTTTATGGAGGACCAGGAAAAAAGTTATTTTCCCCTTTTTAGTGCATGTCAATATAAGCGTGTTTTTTAAAAAATTTTTCTTCTATATATTTTATTTCCTACTGTGTGTATACAAAATTTGAGCAAGATTGGACTATGGGAGGAGGTTTAAAATTCGATTACAAGATCTGACGCATACAACAACAACACGGCAAGTTAATATAACCGTGGTAACAAAACGTTTCGCGATCGAGGTATCCCGTTGCGACTCGGTCGGCACGTGTTTCTCGCATTTGCAGGAAAATGCGTTACATACGCTACGGAAGGATGACTGATGCGGGAGTTAAATGAAATAACTACTGACGGTCCGCCAACAAGTGCGATTTATTTTACCACAGATGTTGACACTGCGAGCGTGGCTGGAAGAGTGATCGCTCAAGTAAATTCTAGCCCTAAGAACGCCTCGTTGCCAGCGTTTTCGCTACCTCGCTTTACTGCACCCTTAAAGTGCTCTGGATTTTTCCCTGGAAGGATACGCGTCTTGCATACCCTCATTCGATATTTCTCACGCATTCGTCGTCGAAACGTTTAAATATAGAATTTATTTGTCAACGCGTCGTGAGGTGTCGGACGAGAGGAGAACAATAATAGAATCGCTTCGGCTGGACGATAAGGTATTCCGATAACGGGCGCGAAACGGAGCGAGATAAGCCTCGCTTCGCCTAATTGATACGGTGGATTGGATGTACGGTCGCGGAGAATCGTTTTCTCGCGAACAAAGGTATATCGCGGATGACGAGCGAAGCTCGTGCTCAGAAGCTCCAGTCCGATAGATAGCGACAGCACTTGTTCCTCGCGATAGTAACGCGCGCGATTCATCGCGATCGGTCGATCGTTAGTCGAAATCGAATTCGAGTTAAAAATAGACGGAAACTCACAGAGAAACGACAACTCACCACTGTACCAGTTGCCCACGTGGTCCCGCAACGCCTCTGGATAATCTCCGGGCACCGTGGTCTCGACATCAAACGTGCCGAACGTGAAGTTTGGTTGTTTCTTGATAAATTCCACCATGGACTTCATCATCAACTGACAAGTGTGCCTCCCGGCGACTCGACTCTGTCCGTTCGTTGCATAAACCAGATGCACCTTTCGCCATTCGTATCTGCCGGCAGAACGTTACGGAGACAGGTTCGACGAAGCAGAACCACGACAACGGGAAAGGGGAGGATGGTAAACGCACCGATTCATAAGTCCGACGAAGAAATTTGCTAGATCCCTGAACGCCAAACTGCCGATCCTCGTGGTCATGAAGTACTCGTCCTTGCACTTGGTCTTCTTCTCCGTGAAGTCGAACGTGAAGCCGCCGGTGGTGATCAGAGGGACGCCGAAGAATTTCACGATCCTGCCGACCGCCGCTGAAAACCATCCGTCTTCAACTATGAACCGCGAACTGTCGATACACGTGTCTCTGTGGTTGCAAGGAGGAACGACGTTCAACCCCTTCGCTGAATTTCAACGAGCCGCACTCGTCGTGAAGGTTCTGAACAAAGTCTAACGAGTACGAACGTCACGCCTTTCTTTCCATGTGAAATAGAATTCCATTCGTTAATAAATGAATAAAATGAACAGCAAAATGCAAATTTTCTCTTCTCCTCTAAGACATTTTTTAATCACTATGACTGTAAAGAAAATTGGTATAAGGCAAAGGGTTAACCCTTAGCACTCAGTAATGTAAAATAATTGTTTTCATAAAATAAAAAAAAATCAGACAGAATAGAAATGTTCTGGGTGAGAAGAAACGTTTAGTTCTCGTGTTAAAGTAGTTCCTGGTGCGAAGGGTTAAAGTTTTGAGGCGTACGAATCGAACACAGGCGATCGGTTAAACTGCATTATTTCTTCGAGCCTTCCGAACTTGTTTCCATGACTCTTTTTCTGGTAAATAGGTAAATCCTATACTCCGAAGCGCTTTTCCTTAGAACCACAGATGCATGGACACCGTTCCGCGACCTTACCCACGCAATAGTCGCAAGCGGGTCCGAGGAACAGATGAACGCAATCCGAGAAGCTGTCGATCGCGCCGATCTGGGCGTACATCGCGTCGCAGTGATCGTCCTGCGGCAGAAACTTGAGCTTCAACCATGGTGGTAGCAAGCCTCGCGATCTCGCGTCGCTCACCGCTAGATCTGCGGAATCAAGTGAATCCTGTCGGCTATCGACCATCGAGTTCGCCGGATCAATATCGCGCAGTCCTACGCTTACCCAGAACCGGTAGCACTTTCGGCAACGAGATGTCGTATCGCGGATCCGCCGGAAGTAGAACCGCTATCCTCAGCTCGCAGGAAACCTGGGGATGATTTATTTCGCAGAGGGTCTCGCAGCTGCGAGCCAACTGCACCTCGCGACAGCTCGCTTCACCCTTGGCCGAGCACACGAACCACAAGAACCATGCGAACGTCGTCAGGACGATCCAATTGTTACCCATGTAGCCCAGGACCCACGAAGCCCCGAAGCCCCGAAGCCCCCAAAGCCCCGAAGACCTTGATCTCCTGCGCAACCCTCCCCCGAAGCCCGGCCCTTCTCGCGCGGGTTCTCGATGTTCGATGAATTTTCGAAAGAATCGGTGAGGCCGATTCCACTCAAACTGAACGGAGAGCCGGCGGATTCGACACGTTTCCCAATCGTTTCCGACTCGCGTTCATATTCCATCGATCCTCGAGTCGAGACTGCCGAAACTACCGAGACCACTCTCGTGCGCGGTGTAACAGCGAACACGCATCTGACGGGATACACCACCGAAACGTCCGCGAAGGATCGATTCGCCACTGGACAACTATTCTTAGATTTACACGGACACAGAACGACTGATGCTCTCTCTCTCTATCTCTCTCACTCTTCTCTGTTGCTGTATTATAACGCGATTTGATGTTTGTATAGTTGATCCACAGAAAGGACGATCGTATTCAAGAGATAAACGGGAACGAGGAAGTTCCAGATCTGCGGCACCAAGATCGAAAACGGTACTGACGCTTCGTTCGGTGATCTTGAGCCGCATTGCCCACTCGCGAACACGTAAGTAGACTTCTCGTTGGCTCGTGTCGCGTTATCGCTGATTTTCTATCGCGTCGATTGATAATAGCTATCAAAAACTTTGTCGCGCGTCCTCACCACCTCCCGTGCCTCCTTTAAAAGCTCCGATCATTAATCTACCGATGCCTCTTAATCCGGAACCGTCCTTTCGACCGCGTACCATTCTGTTCCCTTCTTCCTCTCTCTCTCTCTCTTTCGACTATGCTTGAACACATTTGTTATACACACCCTAAAATACTTTTACCGCATCCCAAGAAATATCTGTAGTTTTTTATATTGTTTATTATTTGTTTACAGTTTATCCTCGCCACGTCCCGTGCCTCCTTTAAAAGCTCCGATTATTAATCTGCCGCTGCTTCTTAATCTGGAACTTTTTAATCCAGAACTTCTTAATCCGGATTCATTCTGTTCCCTTCTTCCACTCTCTCTCTACTTTGCTTGAACATTTATTATACCCACCTTAAAATAGTCTTATCGCGTCCCAAGAAATATCTGCACTTTTTGATATTGTTTATTATTTATTTACAGTTTATCCTCACCACCTCCCGTGCCTCCTTTAAAAGCTCCGATCATTAATCTACCGTTGCCTCTTAATCCAGAACTTCTTAATCCGGATTCATTCTGTTCCCTTCTTTCCCTCTCTCTACTTTGCTTGAAGGCATTGCGCTTTAAATTCACCCTTTTGCAAATCAATTTCACCCATTAAGAATATTTAAAATTAATTACTTATTTATTTATGTTGTATCTCTCTCTCTCTCTATTTATTTATTTGTGTTCATATCTATTATTATTTATTTATGTTATATCTATTTATTTATTTGTGTTCATATCAATTATTATTTACCTATTACAAATTTTGAATTTCATAACAATTAATTTACATTCGAGACTTGATTTTTTTTACGAAAACTTACTTAAAAATTCTTCATTTGTAGAAGGTTGAAATTGATTTGCGAAACGATAAATGTGGGTAAACGGTGAACGGTTCCTAATGTTGTCTTCATTTATATTCGACTGAAAGTCATTTTTCTATAAAATCTGGACCATCACGCCACACGTGGTACACTTTGACAGAAGACATCGTCGCAAGACAGTGGTTTTATTACATATTAAGCATCGACAATTGTTAAACAATGAAAGTGAAGAATAAAAGCACATTTAAACTCGAACCAAAAGGCGCGACGGTGCGCCATCTACTGTGGCGTTCGGAACTAACTTTCCCGTACCGTACCCGCGTGTAAGACAAGGACAGAGAACGCGAGGCTCGTGCCACCTACTTTCTGCAGCGCTTCGAAACCCCTGGTAAGTATTAGGAAACCAAGATACGCAAGGAGGTATCCGACTAGAACAGACTTAACCATCGAATCAATGGATGATTTATTAATAACTCGTTATCCAGCAATTGTTTATAAACATTTGCAATCGGATATAGTAAAACGGACCTTCAGCTACTTTCACATTGCATTTTCGATCGGATTTAAACGCGTTGTTAGATAATCATTGACAATTTTCGACAGCCTTGTTCTGAATAACTTATAAAAATTTAGCCCTATTCGGACAAAAAAATTAATTGGTAACTTCATAGACGTAATTTATGAAGATTTATGATCGAAGAATGTAAAATGCACCTTCAGCAACATTCCTGTGCCAATTTTGCACACATTTTGCAACTAATTAATTAGTTACTAACACTTTTTAGAGGATCTGTCACTTTCTCCTAATACCGTAATGTGTAAGACAAGGAGTGTGAACTGTGCGACAAGGACAGAAAGATTTTCAAATCGTGCCACCTACTTTTAAAAATGGCCGCGTTTGCTCCTGATACCTGTTCACGCGGACTTCAGAAAATTAACGAATATCTCGTTACTCGACCATAATTTGTGAACATTTGCACATGGAGAACATAGAATGAACCTTCAGCGACATTCATACATAGTTTTGATCAGATTCCATTCTCAATTAAGTAGTTATTAGTAATTATTTGAAGACTTGTTCTAAAATAATCCTAAATAATCTGACAGGTCTCTGGTGAATAATTAATTGCTATTTCTACAGGTTTCATTTGCGAAGGTTTATGATTAAAGAATGTAGGATGGACCTTCGGCAACATTCCTGTAATATTTTTGTGCGCATTTTGTGTCTAATCAATTAGCTTTTAACAATTTCTGTGGAGAGCCTGTTCCTTCCAGCGCACTATCTCTATCCTTGTCTTACACTTATTTACAGAAATTTAATTTCAAAAACCGCCACAGCAGATGGCGCCACTCGAACATTCAAAATCCTGTTACAAAATTCAATATTATTCAAACAAATTCAAAGATAGTGCAATCAATGACAGTGGTCGCGTACCTAACAACAAAGTCGGTAAACAAAATTTTTACTTATTGATTTATCTTATGTCGTTTCAGATGTCTGAGTTTCAGGTTATGTTCTCACGATATTTGCGCGTTGCGCGTGAATTCTCTGTTTGGCGGGAAAGAAAAAACGGACACCTGACGCGTAGAACATAAAGAAGAGGAGACGCTAACAGTTTTCGTGTCAAACAAACTGGCTGATTTCAAAAGATAAGGATAAAGTCAAGTCCTCGTTATGAGTGCGATCAGTCCGTGTAAATTTTACAACAAGGAAATCATTTCAAGAGATGTGACCCAGAGGGTACCGTCTTGGGTGAAAAATCATCGTAAAATGCCATCGCACATTTTAGGACCTCCGAACATTTGGAGAGAATTTGGTAAACAGGCACTCGCGCTCGTTAAAGCGTTTGAAGAAAGCACAATCGTTGATATGCTTTGCACGTTTGTCTACCAAGTTGACAACGGATATCGCAAATTTGTGGTAGCTCATCCCGAGGTGTATTGGTGGCATTACGAACATCGACCTCCGGAGGAGAGATGCTCGTACGAGGTAGTAAGGTCTCATGGAATTGTTAGTGTCAATTAGCGTATACATGAAGTAACATCTAGATTTCGAATTAGGTGATACCAGAGAACACTCCTTGCCGTCTGTATCTGGACTTGGAATACTTGATCGAATTAAATCCAGAAAGCAATGGTTCTTCGATGACCGACACGCTAATCGAAATCATCTGCGCTTATCTGCTTAACCATTACGGCTTACCATGTAATAAGTACAACGCTTTGAATATGGACTCTAGCACAACGGAAAAGTTTAGCCGGCATGTTATATTTAATATCAAAGACATAGGATTTAAAGACAACTACCATGTTGGTAGATTGGTCAAATCTATATGCCAAGATGTGAACAATTATATTTCAACGAAGGATAGCGAACATAATATTTTAAGTTGTTTCGATCGAACAAAACTTGAACAGCTATTAGTGAAGACACCCAAGGGTAATGGTCTATTCATAGACACCTCGGTCTACACTAAAAATAGACATTTTAGAATCTACAAATCTACGAAATGGGGAAAACAATCCAATTTGGAGATCTCGAGAGACTGTAAATATATTCCTTCGAATTTATATAGAGATAAAGAGTTGAACATATTCGTGGACTCATTGGTGACTTATTTTGCTTCCAAGTCTGATTTAATACTTTTGCAATATGGGAAAGTTGGGACAGTAGAAGCGACATGTTTCAAAATGTATATACCAAAGTTCATTCGCCAGGGAAGTAACAATCGTTATTCCAAGTATCCACTATTGGATAAGTATGTAAGTGGCAAGATACATCCTGGTAAAATACGTATATGCAGATACTACTCTGATTCTGCCAAAGTGTTAATTTACGAGACAACCGGATACAGGTAATAAACTATACAGGTGATAACTAGACAGCGGATCTTTATGCAAGATAAAAATTTTCTACCTGAATCGCAACAAACTGGAGTGAAATAGAAGTTTATTTTCTTTCTTAATATGTTTAACAGCTTCAACATAATACATATAACACAGTATTTTTAAATTCTTCTAATGGTTTTATCGTTTTAAATTACACCTATTCCTTTCTGTTATAAATGCATAAAATCCACTGTCTAGTAATAACATACGACAATGTATCGACAAAATAACATTTGAAATCTTTGGTTTACAGATACTGCGAGAATATTGGTAGGTGCCACAAGAGCAACAACGTTTTCCTGATCGTAGATTTGAGAAACAAGACAATATATCAGAAGTGCCACGACGAAGATTGTTCAGGTTTCGAATCGGAGCCGAAGAAATTACCGGAAGAAGTTAGCTTTCAACTCGACGACGGAGACGATATGATTTTAAGTTGCGTTTCGATGGAGGGTGTACTATAATATAGGACATTGATGTTGATTGTGGTAAAATGTTTTATTAGGATAGAGATAACAGAAAAAAGAATGGGCAATAGATTAGAAACGTACACATATATGGAAATAAAACTGAATGAAATGCGTTGTCTCAGGTACACGATACACGATACACAACTTCTATCCAAAGTTCTCTGAAAATGTTTCTCGTAGAGAGAATCGTTACGATAAAGTTCGAAGTTGTTGTGCAATATCGCGCGCTTTCGTACCGACCGATTCAAGTTTCTAGCGTACAAAAGAAGTATTATATGCTAGTTCCTTTGAGTGCCATAAAATCAAGTCCCGAGAGGAAGATTTTACACAATATATAAGTCGGGATAATACTAAGGGGACACTCTAAAATTGGTTCAAAGTACTTGAATTTTTTTGAGATATTGAGATAGAGAATGAGTAAAAAAAAATTTGTTTAGATTGCAACTGGTAATAACAATAAATGAAAAATGCGTTTTGTAGATTTCGGTAACGTGTAAGCATACAGAAAGTTTTATCGAAATCAGTCAATATTGCAATGAGCTACGTACGTTTAAAGATAAGAGCTTAAGCTGTAAAATCGTGAAAATCGCAGATTTCCAGACTTGTCATTATCTATAAACGTTTGTAGCTCATTGCGACATTAACCGATTTCGAAAAACGCATTTTTAAAATTATCGTTACAGGCTCGGGGATAAAAAAGTTGACAAAATCTAAACAAATTTTAAGGGTGCCCACTTAATTTTAACCCCAACTTGTATATACGTATATGTATATACGTACACGTGGTCAGTCAGACAGACAGAAAAACAGACAGTCAGCACAGACACACGCGCTCGCACGCACCTTTACATACAAAATACAAACACGCACGCATGTTACGTTATATAATAATATTGCACGCGTACACGTCCATATGTACATGCGTATATTAAATAAATCTGCTATTTTATACATCTATATTTAGACTACATTCGCTAAATGTACAACAAAATATTTTGATTTGTACAATTCCAGTGTTAGCATCATCGTGTAAAATTTACTTGATAATATTCTCCATAATAAAATTCATTTGTATGCGGTAACGAGTGGTCACGATTACACGTGAACTATGTAGATGAGTATAGAAAAACGAGAAATCAGTCTCGCGATGATCGTTTTTAAAAAAAGTTTTGTCGTCAGAGCAGAATATGGTTTGGCACGCGTTTTCACGTTGTGCGTTCGATTAGACACAATTTGACTTTTGTCGGCGAGCGTTGTCAGATTCTCAGATCGTTCAGCCCATTTCGGGATGGTGGGAATATCTTTGTATCAGCGGTACCCAATCTTCTGTATTCTCAGCACTCGCAAAATGTTCTTATCATGCGAACAATTTAGCCAGGAAAAAATAATCTAGCAATCCTTTGCCTTCCTTATTCAAACCATTTTCGTCTTGTTTGTTTTGTACGCTTTCCTCGTGCGTACAGTTTTCTCCTTGTTGTTCTTGTCGGTTTTCCTCGAATTTGAACACTTCTTTCGTTTTTTCGGCGACATCGGTTACCTCGTTGCGTATCGTTTCGTTGCTTTCCAAATTTGGAGTCGAGTTTTCGCCAACTTTATCCTCGAGAACGTTTTCGTTTTTCAGCGAAAGGTAACTGGCACCGATCATGTCGATACTTTCTTTGTAATGTTTATAATTCTTCGACGCTTTTCTCATACGGATCAAGAAGTTTGGTAACCCTAACAAAGAAGTATGCGAGTTAATTAAGTCTCGTCATATAGTAACTGGCACATAAGGAAACGCTTTTACCTGTCATCGCGACCCATGCGGTAACCGTGGATGGTATATTTACGCCAGGATCGTCGAAGTAGGTCAACCCGAATTCAATGCCGGGTTGGTGGAATTCTGTATACGGCCTTATCACCATGTACGACCAATATGTCGAGACTCTGTTACGTACAGACTTCAGATTACTCATTGATTAAGGAGAACCTTAGACTCTCCTACTTTCATATTTAATTCTGGCAGTCCAAATACTTATTGAACTAGGCGATTCCGTAATGAAATACGAAACTAGAAAAGATCGATCGGCCTCCTTAACGATATTGTAGTTATACGCGCGCTTAACACTAACCGTACCACGACCGGTGTCACATATTTTACTTTATAAGTTGCAAGGATAATTCCATTAAAAATTATTAAATGAGTATCTTCATTCAAGCACGTATTTTTATAAAAAATTGTATAGCAGTTGCATTTTGTGCTCTGTACAGTTAGTGTTAAGCGATTCAAAATTGCTGCTCGACGAGTAACGAAAAATTACTACAATTCTATCTGTATACCTGTATATCCCAGGTCTGGTCGGCGCGTCAGGATGTTCCGTTCCCTTGCTGATGATGATTATTAAACGCCTGTCTTTGTCTACCACCCATCTTCGTTGATACACGTAGTCTCTGTTCGAAAATAACGCCTGAAAGGAAACCGCGTGATTATATTATTAGGAGTTTGTATGTCGGTCGTGGATCGCGGGATATTACACTGGTAACGAGAATAAGGTAAAAATAAAGGGTCCCATACAAATCACCGACACTGGGTAGCCGGTCACCTCACATACCTGGGTAAAGGTACTAGCTCTAGTTACTATTGGATAATACTGTCGTCGACTAAAATCGTTGTCTGTTAAATTCGTCGACGGTCAAAGTCGTTGTCGATGAAAACTGAGTTGGTGATTTTCATGGGACCCAAAATAAAACGGTTATCCCATACAGGCCATTCAGTTTCCCAATATATAACGTCGGAACGATCGCTTGTCGACGTTTCCGACATCGGATCGCTGTCTATGATTCGCAATTCTCGCGCAATTGGATCCCATTGCTTTCGATATTCGACATCTATTTGCGTTTGCAGAAAGTCCTCAGCACTGACTTCTGCGAACGAACCATACACTTTGTAGGCGAACAGTCCACCGGAATTTGGTTCCTGTCTTCTCCAGATTAGCATATCCTCCCGTTCCAGGTACGGCATCCATCCCTCTGCTGTGAAAATGAGAAAATAAACAAGTTGGAAGAGCGTTCTGACGTTGTCTGAAAGAGGAGAAGCTTACCGTCTTGGTTGGACGTTGCATCGGATTTATTTTTATTATCTTGACAGGTACAATACTTGACTCCGGGTTGTTGGATGTCTATCACGATTCTCAGATGGCAATTCGGACAAACGACCGTGGTATCTCTCAGTTTATAAATTCCTTCGATCTCCTGCTTGTAACTGGTGAAAATATTGAGTACCGGACAAACCAAATAGAAACAAAGAGAAGAAAAAGAAAAGTAATTGATGCATTTACCTGTTCAACTCTTTTTCGCTTATTCTCTCACGGTCCCAGTTAAACACTGCCACTCCGATACTGCTGGTGATGAAGCGTCTACCGTTCCTGAAGGCACGGTTCCTCCAGGATTTCATGAACTCCTTGAGCGCCGTTTTCTCCCATATTCTCGTGTACAAGTGAAATATTTGCAAGCTTCTTCGCACACGTTGTGCGGCAATGAATTCGAACTGTTGCGTGCAAGCTTCGGCCACCCGGCCGCTGTGCTCTTTCAGCCAAACGCTTATCCTCTTTCGACATTCACGGAATTTTCCATAGTTTCCGTAATACCGGAAAGGAGGCGCTAACCTAGTACCGTATCGAACGTAGTCTCTGTGAAATTGTTTCAACAACAAACCAGACAATTGCACGGTGTACATCGTCGTGATTTCTCCTCTGCTTGGCTTCGATGCGATCAAAATGGAAAAGCTTCGAAAAGCTTCGTTACCGGTTGAACATGGACAACGTTGGCTTCGCTCCGGCGGCAGTCACGTTGCGCCAACAATTTTGCCGAGTGAAAATCTCGAGCAACAGCTCTCTCTCTCTTATAGGTTATCTCTCTCCGAAAAGGTTGCGAACAGCGGTTGTTCGACGAACGTGATTCTCGTTTATCTCGAAAAGCCTATCGGTCGAGCGTCTTCAAAGCATTTTTCATTGAGCAACAGTACGCGTAGGAAATAGATAATTGACTCCGTTACTACATCGACAGTGATGAGAATGTACATACGTGTGTAGTACAACTGGACTGAACTCGACATCGTCGTATGTAGATTCAGCGCATGCCAAGATTGCCGACGAATATCGATATTACGTCCGTAGTGATCGACGCGATCCAACGGTTTGGTTTCGATTACAATCGTTTTTCAATTTCTCTCGCGATGTATCGTACGTTTTCTGTACAGTTTGAAGGGATCGTAAATTCGCAGCGTCAAACGACGACGACGCGTACGCTTTCATTGCATTAAAAATTGACGCGAGAACGTTTAAAAAGAATTCCACTCGTTCGACGCATCGATTCTCGTAAACGATTCCGACCAGTCGACCAGTCGACCAATCGTGAACGACTTCGATAGGTCAACGCTCGCGCTGATTTTGAATGGATAAACAAACAAATGGATGAACAGGGGAATTTAAGAAAACTATTTCTCTTGTACTACTGATTGTTTGTATTGTCGTAAGTGCCGCTAATTTCACAAGCTACGATCGGTCGAAACGAAACTGTTCCCGCGCAACCTTTGCTCGTCGAAGGCGAGCGACCTTCGACGAACAGGTTGCGCAGAACACGTTGTCGAAGTTGTTCGAATTAGATATCTCGGTTGGTCTAGCGTCCGCGATGCTTCCACCGATGCTCGATCGCAATCTCTTCCCGTTCACTCGTTCAGCTTCCGACAATCCAACATTTTCTGCACTTCCATCTGCAATAGAGAACGAAAGAAAGATAGAGCGACAGTCGAGGGTACGCTAGAGAGGAAATCAGATTTGAATTTAGATTTAAATATAATGATTGAAAGTTGAAATTCAATTTAGATTTAAACGCGCGTAATTGTTGAAATATGATTTTGTATCTTCATTATGGTTGTCAACTTGACCGTTGTAGTAGATAGGTTAGGTAGACGACTCGACTAGCGCAGTATTAGCTTGAACAGTTTTCCGTTACAACTAGACTGGTTTTGTATAATGAAAATATGTAATAAGAAATAAAACTATTTGATATTGTGTGCATGTATAAATATTACATAAAGCATTCCACATTATTCTAACAGTAATGATTGAAAGTTGAATTTCGATTTAAATTGGGTGGCTGAGAGTTGAATTTGACATACTTGTATCGAACGGTAGACGTTCAGTAGTTGCTCTAACGTGGGCGCGCCCCGCAAACCGCAATTAACGCTATCCATCGAATCAGACGCACCTCTTCTTTCGCTTCTCTTTCCCCAGCCGGTGGAGAAATTGAGCTGAGCTTGAGTCCCACAGATCAAGATCAAACATACCAGAAAAATCACCGCGAGAAAACCAAGCCGGATTTTTCGATACCTACGAAACCGAAATTCTTTTTTATAATGCTAGTACGGTCCGATACCGCCGAAGAAAATCGATTAATGTACGAATCACTTACATATCTGGACACTGAGTCGCGGACGTACAACTCGAGACAATCAGAAGAATAACTAATCGGTGTACCGCGATTTATTTGATCGTCCGTGTGCACCGGGATGAATACGATTGCGGACGAAGAACGGTACCAGGCATGCTTTTATAGTTTTGTTCCATCCCTTAGCAGGAGAAACCATTCTGGTATCCTTGGATAGCGCCGGCGTCGAACGATCAACCCTCGTTCCCCCAAACTCTCTCTTCTCTCCTACGCGAACTTGCGAAAACTTGCAGACTATTTCTACTTATGGGATTTCGAAAGCTACCACCCGCTCCGTTCTAGCGGGTCGAATCGAATCGCGTCGCGATCATGTTTCAAATACAGTGCTGGACAAAAGGATAAGACACTGTGCATGTTTGTACATTGCGTGTATTTGAAACCAGAAGATGTGCAATTTCTACGTTCTATGTGTTGTGTGTCATCTCTAGAGCGAGTATACCGAGGAGTGAGTTTGTGGAACTCACAACAGAGAAAAGAGAGAAAGAAAAGAGAAGTAAACACCTGTCCTTTTGCTTATAATTGAACTAGAGATGGCACACAACAAATGCACATTTCCTTGTTCCAAATACATGCAATATCACACACACTTTAAATCAGAATAACTTAGTAGTAAATGACGTCTGAAAAATATGTTGAAAAATGCATTTGATCGGAGTTGTATAAATTATATACACTCCGAAAATTTCATTGAAATTGGTTAATTGGTTTACGAGTTATAAACGATTAAAAGTGGTGGAACGCAGAAAATCTTGAAAAATTGCAATTTTTACCACTTTTGATCGTTCATAACTCGCAAACTAATTAACCGATTTCAATGAAATTTTCGGATCATATATAATTTATACAACTTGACTAAACACATCATTTAAATTTTCGTTATAAGCCAAGCTACAAAAGTCGTAAAACTCAATTTTTACGAAATTTCATGATATCGTGACCCTATGGCTTCGCAGTATCCCATAGCATTTCCCAATGCCGGCGCGGCGCGACGAGGCTTCTCGCCCTCGCGGTATTGTTTTGCGGGTCACGCGTGAAGCCCGTTTCGAACCCGGTTAATTAAACCGGTTCTCGGTTTACTGCTCGCTGCTAGAGAGATCCAATCGATGAACGCAATGGAAAAGTTCCGCCGTACGATACCGTCGTATGGATCGTATTTGATCTTTGTAATCGAAGTTTATTTTATTGCTACAAAAAGAACAAATTACACGTATCTCCGATGACGATTAATGGATCGCGCGGGTGAAGGATAGAGGTGTACAAACGTACGCCTTACCACCGACTATGTCACACGTCCGACGAGACACGACAGAGATCATTCTGTCTCGCTTGCTCGGGATTAGACTGCGGATCTTTATGCAATTCTCTTCTAAAAATTCTCAAGAAATGCTAGAGCATCAAAAGAAAATGAGATCTGATTTGAATTTATTTCTTCAGAAAATGAGATCTGATTTGATTCTATCCCCTTAAAATTTCTTTTATTACAATCTCTTAAAATTATAATAAAATCGATCTTCTTGGTCTACGAAAATTGCGAATTGCATAAACATCCGCAGTCTGCTTGGGATATAGTAACGTATCGTATCTTAGCGTATAATACAAGAAGTCTGTGCATACGAGTACCACCGGTCTGTGCCAGGCATTCCTTCCCGCTTCCTCGAACATTTTCTCAAGTAAAAACCTCTATACACGCACCGCGTACGCAATTTTTTTCCGGGCAGTGAATGAGTCTGATCCGTCACGCTCCGACGTGAAACGTTATTCGGCTACACTCCGGGTCGCACGGTGAAGATTTTCATGACATTTCACCAAGAAATGAATTTTCTCGTATCGAGTTTCGCCGAGCGGGAGAGAAACAGACAGGTTTGCGGCGCGGCATAGAAGTTCTCACTTGGGTCGTGCGGTCTTATGCGCACGGCATTGGTTTTTTTTTCTCTGACAGAAACGAATAAGATAACAATCTGTGGTTTGTCGAATTTTTCCTTTTATCTGCATGATTAATCGGCGTGCTCTTTGAGTCCCTGTTTGAAAAGGAAGTTCACGATGCTTACAATTAGAACGGGAATGGTTCGGAAAAAGATTCTCTCCCTCTCTCTCTCACTCTCTCTCTCTCTTTTTTTTCTCTCTTTGTTCGTCAATTTTCGATTTCATCGGGAGCTCATATATGCGTATCCCCTTGTCATGGACAAGCGACAAATCTGTTTCGCGACGTTTGCCAACGGAAACGTATTTTGTACTGCAAAATGCGAGGGGCGCGACCACGATCGGCACCTCGACAATGTTTCCGCCGATTCTCTACAGTCTAAGTAGCTCTCCTACAGGCTGCCTCGTCTCGCGCACTCGTACTGGCACGCGCGCACGCGTTCATTATATACATATATATATATATATATATACTTCTATATACCGTCACTGATATATCGTACAAAAAGCTTACAAATTATTATCACATATATACGTGCACGTACGTGCGTATACGCGTACATAGGTACACGAATATATGTATATATATATACATATGTGCATATATATATACATATACATATATACATACATATATGTGTACATATATTATATATGTACGTTTACTCGTAGAATTTGCTTCTCGAGGCGGATCACGGCGAGCAACGATCGAGAGAGAAGTAAAGCGAGGGTGAAAGCCAACCGCGTCCAAGTTAGGGCAGTTACTACTTTGAACACAGACTAAGCGCGGTCTTGGAATTGGCAGAGATCTATTTCTTTTTTTTCTTTCGGTTTACGTTCGGTATTTCATCTAGTTCTACCGTTCGACATCATTACGATATCGTTTTCGCTTCGGTTACACGGTATGGCACCCTTCCTTCGTTTCGCAACCCTACTCTGTCCGCGAATCTCGAAAAACACGTTCGTGCGATCAACATTCTGTTTGCGTCTTGGAAAAAATGTCTGTTAGATGTCTCGGCGTGGTTTCGTTCGCGCCAGCATTTTCTATGTCAATATCGATGCCTACTTACTCGTATATGCGATCTTTTAGGTGTCGCGCGTACACACACGCCCACGCTCACACACTCGCAACACTCGCATACGGCCACACATACTCGCTTGCTCTCCCATTATACTCCCACGAATAAAATACTCTATAAGTTAAATAACGCGTTGACCCTAGTTCGTTCGGTCGTCGATTCAGTTTTTTCTTTGCTCTCGGTTCCGTCGCTGTCGTCTCGCGGTAGAATTTTTCTATGATTACGATCGATATTCCTGATTTCCATTTCGACAGGTAACGTTATGGTCGAATCCGCGGTGCGATGAGGTGCGGTGTGGTCATAGATTCGTGTAATGTAATGTACCGTGTAAAAATAGCATTCCGAGAATCTCGTTACTCGCATGATTGCCAAACTCCACGATACGCGGATCGTATCGTTTACGCGAGGTATCCGCGCAACAAGTGGTTGCTGCGGCGTCGATCCACGGATTCGTAACTCGGACAATAGCTTGAATGTCAGCTATGCGCCGTGGTTATCCGGTCAAAGAGATATGTAACGCATCGTTCGTCGCAGTGGAAATAACGCGAAACAACCATTCGCGTTTCGTCTTTTGTTGCAAAAATACGTGACACGTAAGATAAGATCGGGTAAGACTCGTCTCGAAGTTAGAGGGTCGCGGCGAGACGATAGCTGGCGATTCTGCCAGATCGTTCGGAAAGTCATTTCGTTTTCTCAAGGGAAATTGAAAGCGAATTTTTTTACCATTTAGGAGAAGTTTGACGACATTTTGTTCTATGATCTGCAATTTTTCAGGCAACTTAAAGACCACATGCTCGTAGAATTTCTGTTTGGAATTAAATTTCCGATGGTAAATCCTCTTCTTAAACAGCGCACAATTTTTTCGTTCGTGCTCTGCATTTTTATCCTTACAGCAATCAAAAAGCAGAAGGTGATGGAAATGTTAGAGAGGTTAGAAAGCACTACAAGGCAGTAAACGACGTCCGAAATGTCAGCTGTCAAGATATACCACGATATAAAACGAAATCACTTTCCGAACGAGACCTAATACATTTTACTTCGTTTTACATGTCCGTTGCAGTTTGCCGCTCCCTTCGATCGATCTACGACGGCGACGATAGAACGCCGAGAATAAACGATAACGAAATAAATGACCTGCTAAATTTCATCAAGGAGACCAAACTTATCAAAAAAATAATGTAGTATATTCTGACTTATCGTATGATGTCCCTAATAACCTAGCAGTTGATGCGACATAAAACTATAAATTAAAAAAAAAATTCGGTTCTTAAGTACAAAATTTCGAACGGATCGAGGCTCGAGGTTGGAGGATCGCGGCTCAACACCAACTCTCGCTCTCTCGTTCTCCTACGCCGTCGCTCTCCTCGTCGCTGGCTTCCTCTCCGTACATGTCGGCCAGTTTGCGGAACCTGGGCCCGAAATTCGAGAGGTAGTTGAACTTGAGGTCTCCATCGTCGGTACCTGTAAACATTATACAATTTAGTTGTCAGCTAATACTAATCGTTTAACACGTTCTGTGCCGAGCCGTTTTTGCTCGACAATTAAACAAACTTATGTGCTTTCTTCTATACTGTATTTTTTATAATGCCTCATTCTTCTGATGGAAATATATTCTCCAGTGTTAAGCTTGTTATAAAATAGATGTTTTTAGCCACCACCACCAGTGGTACACGCAGCCTAAATGGATAGTTTAACGTGTACTGTCGGTGGTACACGTGGCACGGAAAGTGTTAATAGCTTAATACTATCGTTGCGAGATACGCACAAGAGGCCAAAGACGACAGAGAACCCTCGGAGTTGCCCTCGCCCTCGTACGCGTAATGCCTAACGTCGTCGAACGGATTCGTGTCGGGATCCTTATCGCAGCTTTCCTTCTTGCCGTCCAGGAAACCGCAAATGTCCGGTACCTCGTCGGGAGCTTGAACGAGAGAGAAAAATATGGTGAAAACGTACAATGATGGTTGATAGACCCACCGACGCACAGTGGTGAGTTCGACCGAAATCGGGCCAAAAGTAAAAATTCCGTAGTTTCAAAATCTGTAGTAGATAACACATTATATTGTATAAAGTGCTAGGATAATTCTGCGATATTATATTCGCAAATGTGCAAGATATTGCCTCGGATGCAATATTTGACACTGAAATCTTACATTTCTGGCTATCTGAAGTCATCTAATAATAATCTATACCGATTGCACCTATTATGGCTCCGTTTCGGCGATTTCCGACCACCGTGCTACACGCAACAGCGAGAATGAGGGACAAACGGAAAGGAGACGGACGGCATACCTCTGCCCGACGCTATCTTCGAATCTATCGGAGGTGCGTCGTAAATGGTTCGCAGGACGTTCAAGTCGTAGCCCGTGTCGACCTCGCCGCCTCCTTCGTCCTCGTAATTGATTATATTTTCTCGAATGTCATCCATATCCTTGTAGAGATCGTCCGTCTTACGCCTGTGCACCACCACCGCGAGCAACAGTATCAGCAGGATCGCGATGCAGACGAGAATCGCGACCAAAAAATTAGTGTCGATTCCGAAAGAGATCGCCTTGGCCATTCCATGGTTGCAGCCTGGGTCAGCGTTCCTCGACAACGAGGGCATTCCCAGGTTGTACGTCTGAAACACGCGTGTGCGAGAATCGTTAGGTTTCGAGATCGGTTTGGCAAAGGAGCAAACAAAATTCGGGACATTACGTTTCCGTTGAAAGTCATGTTGCGTACGCAGCCGACGAAACCCTTGTCGGTCGGTCTGTGGTCCCATTTCAGTAGAGAGGAGAGCTGCGCGAGATTGGTCAGACTTCCTCCGACCTGCATTGGTCCGTTCACGTTCAAAAACTCGTTGGAACCTTGCGGCGCGGTTAAACTCATGCAAGCCGACGTACCGCAATTGTCCACCGTCAATTCGATCAACTGTAGAGAATAGAAGATTTATTATTATATATATTTACTAACTTCTTTATTTATTATTTTTTTCAAGTGATACTTCTAAAGTAAAACCTTAGCCCAACTGTTGGAATGATTTAATTCAACAAATAGGGGCTAACTTCTAGGAGGCTCCTATTCGAGAACCCGAAAAGACCAAAGGAGGAAAGAGCTGTACTTACGTTCTTGTTCCAGTAGACGTCTATCCTGTGACTTTTGCCGTCTGTGAGCAGGGTATGCTTCTGATCGAGCCGAGCGGTACCCGAACCGTAGTCCACGTAAAGAACCGCGTAACCCTGCTGCAGTTCCAATGACATGAAGTCCTGAATGCCCATTTTCGGGCTGTAGGTGATTGGTCCGAAATAAAATACCAAGCCGTTGTCGACGTGAGGCGTGATCTCGAGACCTGTACGCGACAGGATAGCGTAGAATTAGTATCGGAATGAAAAAGCTGACAAACGCGATGATTATAATTGGTTACGACTAGATTGCGGATCTTGATTTATTTATGGCTTCTACAAATAAGATTGTATTTGATTCCAGTTTCTTCAAATTCGCCTAGAAAAATTGAGAATTCCACAAGCATCCGCGGTCCAGTTACGACTTACCTAAATGAGATTCATCGCAAGCTTGAGCTGGTGGAGGCATCACAGCCCAGCCGTTGCCTTGGAACCCGATGCCGAGAAATTCGCATCTGGGTCCCTCGAATTCGGGCAGGCACTCGCATCGTTCCGTCATCGGAGTGCCGCCGTTCAGGCAAACGATCGGCTCGGCGACGTGGCAAGTGCACTGCGGATCGACCACCGCCCGGACACCGACGAACGAGCTGGTGTTCGTGAAGACCGCGTACGGGATCGTACTGGCGTTCAAGTAGCTGCGACAAGAGTTGTTGCAGTGCTGCTTCTCGAACAGGCATTCGTCAATGTTGACGAGGAGAACTGTAGTTTCGAGCTCTCGTTCGATATCATTCGCGCGGAGAGCCAGTATCGCGTTCAGCTTTTCGGGGGCGTAGTACGGGCTGCCGTGAGCAGAGAATCGCACGTCGAGCAGACTTCTGTTGTTGTGATGGGGCGAATGCAGCACCGTGAACACGTCCACGTTCTCGAGCGACGCGTTCAACATGTTTGCGATCTTCTCATGGAACATCTGTTTCTTGCTGACACCGTGCTCGTCGGGCTCGACGAACTGTTCCGCAGTGATTCCATAGAATCGGACGGAGCCGGACCTGGCTACCGCTTCCTCGGGCAGCTCCTTCACGGTGACGTTCACGTACGCGTATACTTTGTGAGTCTTGAAGTTCTCACTATGCTCGGTCACTTGAAACTGTAGGTAGAACGTGTCGTTCGAGGTGCCCGGTAGCAACGTAATCATGCCCGTGCTCTTATCCAAGTGAAACCCGTCGTGCGACATGCCCGGGGCCCACTGAAAGTCTTTCTCCGGCAAGTCCCAGTCGTCCGCGTCGTTCACGTAGACTCGTCCTATCTCGGTTGCGGGCGCCTCGCCTTTATAGTTGTAGACGAATATCGAACTGGAGCCCGAGGACATCTCGTTATCGTTCTCGTCCCCGATGATCACGGTCAAGGTGGAAGTGCCCGTCATGGCCGGTTTCCCGTTGTCGGTGATCGCGATCGGGATGTCGTAGCTCTTCCGTTGCTCGCGATCGAATCGAACCAGAGCGTACAGCTCGGTTTCGCGAATCTCGAATTTCGCGCGAATATCCTCGTCCGCGGTGCTGTTGTCGATGCGAAATTGAAACGGCGGCCCGTTCTCGTCCGAGTCGTAGTCGCGAGCTCTCAGTTCCGTGATCCGGCCGGGATCTTTGTTCTCGCCCCAAATCACCGGATACGGCATGTCAAGGAACGGCGCGTTGTCATTGATGTCGATCAGCGTGATGTTCACCATCACCGGACTCTGCAGCGCGTTCGGGGATCCGTTCTCGTCTACCGCCATCACCAGCACCGTCCACATCGAGTAACCGTTCGGCGGATCCCGATCCAACGGTTTCTTCAACTTCAGGCAACCGGCCTTGTCGATCTCGATCAGCGGCTGTTGATCCTCCTTCACTATGGAGTACGTAATGTTCTGATCGGCGTTGCGGTCCTTTATGTCGGGATCGTAAGCGACCACCTCGGTGATGCAACCTATGCAACGAAACGAACCAATCAAAATCATGGAAATTAACAGACACATCGCGTGAAAGACGCCACTTACCTGGGTACAAAATCTCCTCCTCGATGGTCGGATTTTTATCGAAATCACCGAAAACCGGTCGATTATCGTTCACGTTCTCGATGAAAATCTTCACCTGAGCGGTGTCGTTGAACAAGCCGTCGAACGCTCTCACCGTCAAGTTGTACTCGGTGATTTTCTCGTAGTCGAGAAAGTTCTTGACGCGAATCTTGCCGGTGGTCTCCTCGATGAGAAAGCTGTCGTTCGTGTTGCCGAATATGATGCTGTAGGTGACCGGGCTGGCCGTGTCCGAATCGATAGCCTTCACCTCGGTGACCACCTCGTTTTGGTTGGCGTTCTCGAGGATCGAGGTGGCCGTGTACACCGGCCTGTCGAAATGAGGCGCGTTGTCGTTCTTGTCCGCGATCTCGATGCGAAACACTTGCTCACCCCTGTTGTGCTTGCCAGTATTGAACAGCGAGCTCGGAGAATTGTCGACCGCGATCACTTTCACGTTGTACGTGTCTTCCTTCTCCCTGTCGAAGGTCGTCAGCGTGGTGATGTTGCCGGTGTGTTTGTCGATGGCGAACAGATCTTGAAAGCTCTCCAGCTCGTAAGTTACCTAGCGGTCGAGAGCAGAGGATTAGGCGTGCGAACAACGCGTCACTGTCTAGAGGTCATTCCATGCCAAATTTTCACGTCACCATCGACGATTTTGTTCTAAATGAAATATGTTGTGGTTAGAGTTTGTTTAAAAATTGCAGGCCTTCGTGCTAGTTTTTATCTCGGGAACTGTTTGTCCGATTAAGCCATATACAGGGTGGTCCACCTAAATACGGCCACCTAAATATCTCCTCCAATTGTGGGGGTAGAAAAAATATTTTGTGTACTATTTGAATGGTTCGAAGGAACCATTATTGCAAACAATATTTTTTTCCGAAGGTCTTTTTTTGGAGTTATCAAGGTCATCGATGCTTTTTTGATACATAACTATATTTATACATAACTGTTTTTAGTGGGGGGGGGGAGCTAGTGCGTAAATGCAATTTTCCCCACCGCCGCAATAAATTAAAAAAAAAAAAGGTGGGCGAGTCGTGCGCGTCGGAAAATGATGACTTAAACCCCCCTTAATTTCACATGCACTGCAATATATTTCATTTAGAACAAAATCGTCGATGGCGAATGACCCGTAGGATACAAGATACAACGTGTGGAACGTACCTGATTATTAGCGGACGTGCCATCGGCGTCAATCGCGCGTACTTGCATCACCGGTACCCCCGGCGGTTCATTCTCAAGGACGCTGCCTTTCTTCATCTCGCGGAACACCGGGATATTGTCGTTGACGTCCTCCACCAAGATGTCGACCACGGTCTCGGCGGCCAACTGGTACTTGTTCTGCACTCTCACGATCAACGAGTACATCGTGTTGCTCTCGTAGTCGAGTTGATGCGAGAGCTTGATGAACGCCTCGTTCCCGCTCGATTCCAATCTGAACGCGATCCAGACAAAATGAACAAAGTTAAGGGAGACAGCGGTTTAGATTGATCTTTGATCTAGTGATCTGACTACAGAAAAAGCCCCTCCTTGCATTATCGAGCAAAGAGAAGGCGCATCCCGCACCCCTTTAAGAAAGTCGAGTGGATGGACAACGAACGAATGACAAGAGCGGTGAAAGACATGAACCGTTTACCTGAACGTGTTGCCTTTGTTAGTTTGCACGGTTCTACCGTCGACCATGTGGAACACGCAGGTGTCGTTGACGGTGTTCGGGACGGCTGGCAGCCGCACGATGTTCTGACCATAGTCGCTGAAGTTCTCTTTGAGTCGGATCGGTTCCGTAGATCTCGGCAGGAAAGCCGGGGCCTTTTTGTGCGACTCGACCACCCGTATGACCAGGTCGATCACGTTCGATCGAGGACTCTCCCCTTGATCCATCGCGGTGGCGGTCATGCTAAATTTGTAGTCGGGATTTCTCTGCAATGCATTCGACTCATCGTTCTAGCTGCGTCTAGCTGGTTCTAGGCGATCGGATAATCGTTCGATACTCACGTCGATGGTTTTGTTCAAGAATATCACCCCCGTTTTGCTGTCTATCCGGAAGTAGACGCCGTCCTCGTTCTTCTTCGGCGACAGACTGTAGTGGACAACGGAATTGTTGCCGTCGTCGATATCCGTGGCGGAGACTCTCATCACTTCGCGACCCAACGGTAAGTCTTGCGGTACCGATTCGGTGTACGCCTACGCGTCGTCCACGGTAGCGGACAGCAAACACGCGCAATCGTTAAAACAAATTATAGTTTCGAATTGTTCGAGCAAGGATCGCTGAGAGAAAGAGAGAGAGAGAGAGAGCTACTAATACGTTTACATGTACATGCATACGCGCGAGCACGCGGACACGCGTCCTTTGCTCTCATCTCGAGCGACGCATGCGATACGATTGTTCGAGCAGAGACCGTGGATCATGCTTTTTCGGTTCGTCTCTTCGGAGAGTTACTTGCGCGTGTAATCGATACCCGATCTACGGAAGGAAAACGCGCGAACGAACCTCGCGATACGATCGACAAGATCGCGCTGCTACCCTTGTGCCGGATATCGCATGATAGAGCCTCCTAGAAGGGCTATTCAAAAAATCGCTTTTCTCAATTTCTTGTCTTATTTTTTACATTAGTTTTAATATTCGAGCACAGTGTAGCACAACTCAGCACCACTGTTGAAATTATTGAATTCAACAAGTGATGGGCTGACTTCTAGGAGGCGATGATAGAATTCGTTTGGCGCATCGCAATCGGGTCGATCAGTGGTGGAATAGAAAAGAAAGAATGGACACTAGGGTGGACCTTAGCTATACTTGATGAAAATTATTTTGCAACATTTTTTTGTCCCCGAATCCCAGGATTGTGACAAATGTTGACAAATGTGAAAATGATCTGGAGCTCGAGAAACGTAATTATTGGCACAATTTCCGCCTAAGAAAGCCATTCAAAACTAAATTCCAAAAAATATACGAATTAAGTATTTAAGAAACTGTAGTATTATCAGAAGTACAACTATTATATATTTCAGATAAAATTTAAAATGTACATTAAAAACTTCTTTGGTTTATCTTTCTTCTACAAGATATGTGTATGAACAATTATGTATATATGAAAAAACTCTACCAACAAAAGTTGTAGTATATAAGGAGATGAATACAGCATCAGAGAAAAAACATTTTTTCAAGGTCATTTTTCA
>JAQQRU010000033.1:0-62000 GCA_028455605.1 Lasioglossum malachurum
ATCCACGGCCAATCTCTTTCCTGTTCGGGCCAGTCCAGTCTGCACCTCGTCCGCTATCCACAAAACGTTGTGCTTCGTGCACAGCTCTCTGACTTTCTTCAAATAGCCGTCCTGGAATTTGATAAATTTGTTAAATCATTGTTCGAAGAAGCGTTTCGTCTTAAAGATGTTCTACGCTACCTTTGGTACGACCACTCCGGCTTCCCCTTGGATAGGTTCCACCATGAACGCGCAAACGTTCGGATCCGCCAACTTTTGTTCGAGCGCGACAAGATCGTCGTACGGAACCAACTCGAATCCAGGCATGAACGGGCCGAAACCGCTGTAGCTGCTCGGATCCGTGCTAGAGGAAACCGCGCTCATCGTTCTCCCCCAAAAGTTCCCTTCCGCGAACACGATTTTTGCTTGATACTGCGGTATTCCCTTGCAGCTGTAACCCCATCTGCGGGCCAGTTTACAAGCGGTCTCGCCGCCTTCCACTCCTGTGTTCATCGGCAGCCATTTGTCGTAGCTGAAAGACAATGTTTTTCGTTGATTTAGACCGTAATAAATGCAGTACATATACAGGGTGAGTCACCTAACGTTGCCACCTTAAATATCTTTGTTGTTTTTAAAGATACGCCAAATGTCTGAAGGACAAAGTTGAATGGTAAAATGGGGCTCGTACACGATACCAAAAAAAGGTATTTTTTAATTATATCAATCGATGCAGCACTATGGCAATACATACTAACCTATGTATGTCGAAAAGTTAGTAGTTCAGGAAATATTTCAATTTAAATAATTCTAAAACACCATTACTGTCGTACTAAGACGTTACACTAATAAATTATATATAGAGTAGAGATATATATCTGCATGTATATTATAATGCATATACATATAGTGCATTATAAGCACATATAATGATTGAAAGTTGAATTTAAATTTAAATATAATGATTGAAAGTTGAATTTGAATTTAGTCGGCCGTAATACGGAATCGGATGAATGGTTGCGTACCCAAACAATTTCGTGACATATTCTTCGAATTCGCCGAGCGCGTCGGAATAGAAGGCCCTCGAAGTCAGTGTCAAGACTTTTGCTTGCTCCGTCAGGACCTTGTATATTCTCGGATGGCAATGGCCCTGATTCACAGCGGAGTAAGCGCTTAAAAAGTCGTAGTACCGTTTACCCTCGACGTCCCACATGAACACCCCCTCGGCTTTGCACAAAGCCACAGGAAGGGGATGGTAATTGTGAGCACCGTATTTCGACTCTCTATCGAAAACTTCTTGGGACGTGAGCGTTCGACCATTCTGCTCGCCCTGTATTCACAAAAATTAACGTTTGCTTCTTGATAAACGGAGTCTATGTATCTATACCACTTGTGCATCGTTTCCTTACCCGGCGGAAGAGATTCAACAGTTTGCTTCCGGATATTCCTCCTGTTCTGCCGAGCATGTTTCTAGCCAGAGATTCCATCGTCGATTCCTAAATCTGTCAGTAACCGAATATCGATCTGTAACATTCGAACGCAAAGTAGTTTCGCTGCTCGTTATCGGTAATGCTCCAGATATCGTTGCAAAATCGATCAAACATCGACCCGCACCGTTCAAGAGATCGTAAAGGCCGCACAGTGGGGCAAAGTGAAGAATGTTGTGTTAAAGAACTTTCCATAGAAATGAGCTAGAGCGATGATTGTTTTTAAAGAATAGAAAGATTATAATTAACGATATTAATCATTTCAATTTCGATTTTTGTCATAATCTTGAGGTGGTAGACAAATTTTACGACACGGTTGGGAACATGATATTGGATGAATCACAATTTTCTTGTAATTCTGCAAGTTTAACAGATTTTTGAGTTAAAAAACATTCCTACCATAATCTCTCTATTTTCCCATGTTGTGCACTATTTCAGTTTTAATTTAAAAACAAAATCATCACTCTATACCTCATTTCTATCGAAAGTTCTTTGATTTTCACCCAAAAAACCCGCGTTGCTAAAAAATGCGGTTCTAGCCGAATTTTCATTTCCACCGAAGAATCATTCAATTCGGGCTTGCTATCCGGTTGCGATGGTTCGACTAGAATCGAATTTCAAGCAACTGTGAGTCTCGTCTACGACCACTCGATAAAATCCTATCGTTCCGACAGGTGTCTGCATCTCGGAAAAGGAGTGAAGAAATACGCAACGTTATCAACGGGAGCATTAACTTTTGTCGAGTTAAAAACAATCGTGACCGCGTCGTTGTCGCCGCAGCGAAACAACTTAGTGTTAACGTATCACCGATACGCTTTGGATTTATTGGAATTATTATAGAGTAACAGGATATTTACCTTTGTGGCGCGGCAGATGACGATGATCGATCGCGTTTCGCGGTGTCACGACGGTATCAAACGATTCTCTTTCTTCCGAGGATCGAGTTGTCCTATATATACCGAGCGAGACCGCGTACCGTCGAGCAGATACAGGATACTGACTCGGACCGATTCGAATGTAGAATACGTAATGCCTAATAAGCGATTCACACGCTCTTTGCTCGATCCTCTTGAAAGTGTACAGTCGCGTTACAAATACTCTCTATCGACGATAAGAAGACAAACGATATCGAAAATAATCAGGCCCAACTATTTCAGTCCTAAAACTGTTTGTGTTTGAAAGTAAACCGCGATAAGGCTTCTCTGTCAATCTCTATGGCCACGTTTGACGCACCGCTGATGCACCGTATAAGACAATTCAATTCGTATGATTCTGTGAATTAAAAGAAATTTTTAAGCAACAATTTATTCGGTCTACCACGACGTGGAATACGTACCTGTAACGTACTTACCAGAAACTTCAGTCGCCTGATCGCACTCTTACAGATAAGATCAAGAGCTAGAAGCTGCTCCTATCTTATCAGCGAGTGCAAAACCAAATTGTAATCGAGACACGTAATACCCTTGTCACTCTTCGAATATATCAGCAGTAAATAACGAGAATTATTTAATGATAATGCAACCGTGGAAGGAACCGTACTCACGGTAGAACCGTAATCAGTCAATTGTTCCATTGCTTTTTCTTTGTAACGGTACTTTTATCTGGAACGAGAGCACTTTAGGGCCCGTTCAGACACGGCGGAACCCGCGCGATTTGAACCGCGCGGGCCTTATGTACATTAGTGTCTACGTATCCTTCACATGTGCCGCGCGGTCGAACAATCGAAAACAAAAATCGCGCGGTCGAAAACGCGCGGTCGAAAACGCGCGGTTTCCGTAGTGTCTAGTAGTGTCTGAACGGGCTCCTAAACATTGCTGACTGTTGGTGACCGTACATTCTGCAACGACTTTATAATCTTGAATCACCGGTTGAGTTTCATTCGAGAGAAATGGTTTAAAACATCGAATAGATACATACCTACTCCGTACATGCTCTGTTCGTCACAGTTTTACCCGCCAAATTTCCTGTTCGATTCGCCATGATGCGATTCATCGCGCAGCCGGCATAACGTGCGCCCGTAACCCGTAATACTATACAACTATACTGCATATTTACCAATATTTACCGTTCAAACATTCAAACGAGGATCGTCGAACGGTTTTGTTCACTATCGAACAATTGTCTGGAAATATTGCTCCGAATCAACAGGTCCATCATGAGCGAACACGACTACGATCATCTCCGAGAAAAGAATATTGCCGAAAGAAACGCTGTCGTAAGTATTTCGTAGTTTACTATTCAAATTTGCTAACCTGTGAATACCTCTTCGCCGGTATGCAAGTACAGGGTGGAAATAACTCCGTTGCTTTTAGTAATACAAGAAAATGTTTCAGGCAGAAAATGTTTAGTTCAGTGGGGCAATTATTGTGACGGAGAAGTTTTTTTTCTCCAGGTCATGTTTTTGGATATATCAAGGTCATCGTCGTTTTTTAAATGAAACCACGTATCTTGATAAGTGTGACGTTATAGCTAATGAAAATACAAATTAAACCATGTATAATATGTTTGCCTTCAAACGACCTTTGAATGAGTTAATCTTCGAAAAGCATAACTTAGTGTACGAAGACTATGCTCATGCTTACTGTACGAAGACCAGAGTTCCGTTGATGTAAACACCCTATTTCATTGTTTACATTTGTTTTTGGTATATTTCATACATGTTTCTTCGTCTCTACACTTCTAGTTTCTCAAAAGAGCTTGAACACGCTCCTGATAGTTTGAACACTAGGATGTCTCCGATCAGAATATATTCTTACATTTTGTCTACATTTGCAGTAGATGATTACTAGACAGTGGAGATCTTTATGTAAAATAAAGCTTTTCTACCTGAATCGCAACGAACTGGAATGACATAGGAATTTATTTTCTTTCTTAATATGTTTAATAGGTTGAAAATAACATAATATAGTATTTGTGAATTCTTCTAATGTTTCTAATGTTTTAAATTACATTTACTCATTTTTGCCATAAATGCATAAACTCCGCTGCCTAACAATTACAATATCACATTTTTCACAGATCGAATACTACATTTGGAGTTTGTAAATAAGAGATGTCTTTTAACAATGTTTCAGTGTTTACATCAACGGATCCCTAGTCTTTGTACAGTAAGCATGAACATGGTCTAAGTGCATTAAGTTCTGCTTTTTGAAGAATAACTTCTTCTATTTTTTTTCTTTTTTTTTTAAACACGTTTATTCAGTAAAAAAAATAACAATTATATACATAAACAAGAAACTTAACATAAGAAAAACAAATACTTCCTTAAACGTACAAAAGGAGAAAAATGATTTATAAAGAACACTTAAGATTAAAGATTCGAATATCGAGTACGCGTAATCTGGGTGATCACGTAGATATTGCACTTATTGCTAAATATGTTGCTACAAGAATAGAAAAAAGGAACAAAATTGTTTTTGAGTAGTATTGAAGTTTAAGTCCTATACTTTGTCGAATGACTCCTTCTATTATATTATACATGGTATTACACTAATCGAAATACGTTGTTCCATTTAAAAACGACCTTGAAATATCCACTGAACCAAACATTTTCTTGTATTACTAAAAACAACCCAAATATTTTTGGTGCATGCCTTAGGTGCCTCACCCTGTATATGTACCATACGTTTCAGTTCGCCGAGTTTTTCAAAGATCTGAAAACGCAGACACAGGAATTCAAAGAGTTGAAATCGAAATACAGCAACACAGAAAATGTGGAGAATGAACCGCCAAAGAAGAGACGCAAAATTGTCTCCGGTGCAATCGGTGACAGTAGTTTTGAAGTAAACGGCGTTCGTCGTGAGTTCCAGAGGAAATACAACACCAGAAGTGCCGCGAAAAGCTTGGAAGAGCCTAAGAAGAAGAACCCTAAGAAGTACAAGCCTAGGAAGAACAAGCCAAAATTACAGATTTTGTTCCCATGGGGGAAATCGTCTCAACGCTATGTTGATTTGATGAAAATGGGAGTCTGTGACGTAGATGAAGAAAACGAGCAAGACCGCGAAAATAATAGTAGTGACAATAGCGATGATGACCACGGTAAATACAATGTCGACGACGATGATGTATACAGTGTCAGAAGGAAGCATTATGAAATTTCCAAAGCACCGTACAATCCGGACACCATACCATCGGTTGACGAAATTACTGAGCACATGTTGGCGAATATAGCTGAGAAGAGTACTAAGAAACAATATTGTAGAATAAGGGGAACTAGTTGTCATCAGTGTAGACAGAAAACATTAGATACCAAGACAGTTTGTCGATCGGGAGAATGTATCGGAGTGAGAGGACAATTCTGTGGACCTTGTTTGAGGGGAAGATACGGCGAAAGTGCGCTGGAAGCATTAAAAGATCCTGTAAGCGTTTTAGTTGTATTCAGTTTCTGTAACATCGAATTATATTTGATTTCGAGTTTCACGATAAGCTGGTTGTTGTACATTTTCAGAAATGGGCTTGTCCAGCTTGTCGAGGCCTGTGTAATTGTAGCATATGCAGGACCAGGAGCGGTCTACCTCCAACGGGAATTTTAGCTCCTGTAGCGCAGGAAGAAGGATATACTTCTGTCATGGATTATCTCAAATCGAACGAAAATGAATGACATACGATTCTATCGAGTCTGTAAAAAATGTATTGTGTATCATAACGAACGTCGTCGCATTTGTGGAACTATTTAATTGCTCACGTGGTCCGAGAGTTGAGAAATCATACTGTGTATGAAACAATTATTTTTATTAATATCGTATTCTTCTTCGTTTTTGTATTACTTGACGGCAACGATTCCATAATGTCGAGGCGATAAAATCGGGTCAAATAAACGTAATATAGCAAGTTTGGAGCATAAATTACTCTTCTGTAGAAACAATATTCTATCCAGCATGATAGCCGCTTCCAATACGAGACCCGTGTATATTCGTAACATTTGAAACGTATAAAATCGTTTAGACAAATGTTTATGTGATTGATACACGCTTTCTAGTGTTTCCACAGATGGTATCTGTAGAAAGTAATGGGGATTTTTAACATTTCTAATCTAATCGTGTGTTTGTAATTGTATAAATTTTATACCTTCTCTGGTACCACTCCAATTTTTGAGAATGCCCACAGAGCATAACTTGGGAAATCGTTCAAAGGTCCTCCTCGACCTACTCTAGCGTTATAAACACCTAATAAACGAAATGAAAAAATAATAAAAGGTTTTACCAAAAGCCGAAACTATCGATAGAACAGAAAAAGAAAGTATTATACCTATGGAATGGAGTATCACTTGTAAAACTGCTCTGTAAAACAACGATGAGGATACGGATTTATTTTTAGCGCTTCTTTCGACGGATTGTTGTGCTAGCATTCTAGCATTTTTAGAAAAACTGATCTTCTCGTTTAACGTTTCGTTTGTTAAGTGATAACAACAAGGCACGATACACAAAAGATGTATATCTTTCGTGGTTAGAAAAGTTTTGATAACCGAATGAGTAAGAGAGCCGCAGGCATGCAAGCCAGTTAATACAAGATTTCTATCTAATTTCCATTCGTGAAAATGTTCGTTTATCATTTTTACATAATTTGTGTTTTCGTTTATTTCGTTGACTATGTATCGGACCTAAAATAAACTATATTATGTTTGCACCTTATAATTAACTGGAAATGTATAGAAAGTAAACAAAGTAAATACCAAATTTTGAGAACGCTTTGTTCTCTTCTTTAATTTGTTCTGTCTAAAAGTTGCTCCTTTGCAACATGACTGCGAGGAATCTATCGCGAGGACAGGAACATTATGATTTTCAGCTAAGAATGTTGACAAATACGCTTTGCCAGCACCAGCATCTATCACCAAACTTTTGGTCGATGCTGCTGCTGCTCCCACAATATTTCCAAGGCATTCAACCTCGTGTGACTTTTTAATATTCATAAATTCGGTTTTTACATCTTTGTGTTGGCATTTACTGAGATCGTTAACAATGGGTAATACATTTGCAAGATCCTTCGAGTTTATTTCTGTAGAACACGACTGTAACGAAAGAAACCTAGCCTGTTTGATAAATTGATTAAGCACAGGATGACTATCATGCTCCGTCCAGTAAAAACATTCTATATCGTCCCTCTCTAACTCTAGTCTTAATCCATCCAGTAAACATTTCTTCCACAAGTTATCCGTAATGAAGTCGACTATATGACAATTTATCAACTTGTCATATATATTTATAAAATTTAATATTTCCTCGAAACGTTCATCATACATAATTAATTAGTTAAAATTCAAGCTTGTCTGTTTCTGGATACGAAGAAGAGATCTTCGTTAACGCACAAAATCTGGCGTATTTGAACTTGATATTATCTACGTTGTCCAAAAAGTCCACAGTTTCGCTATTGAATCTTGGAAAGTTAGAAATATCTCGAAGAAGTTCTTTCGCGATAAGAGCTGCTTTTTCCGATTTGGGTTCATCCGCGTATAGATATTGCTCCAAGATACCGCAGTAGTATCCTAACTGTGCCCCTATCAAACTTGCTCTGTGGTAACCCAAATGAAATCCTTTTATCAATTGCTGCTTGCCACTCTCGTAGCCTTCTTCATAACCAACGTTTTGAGCATTTTCTTCGGCAAACAATAAATTTTCGAACTCTTTATTTATATCGACGTTGTTCTCATCGGACATACTTATCGTACCTGAAAGGAAGCATGCATGTGGAAAATAATCTGCGATAGAAATGTTATTTAGGGTAAAGGTACCATGCCCCAACAGGTTGTCAGATACAAAACAAACTTTTACGAAATTAATAAAAATAACATGAATTACCAGTATTACTTTATTTTTAAAAATAAACTTGATGTTTCCCCTTCGTGTATAAATCAGAAGCATTACAATAATTTTTGTTTAACACTAACCGTACCGGGTACAAAATGTATCGGACGTCTTGTAACGATCGGAGATTTTTCACGATTTTTATAGTAATAATAAAGTGATTAAATAAAGAAATGAGAGAGATAATAAAATAATGATTTTATATAAAATCATAAAAACAAAAATTAACAAATTTCTTGTGTCCCGTAAATAGGACCAAAACTTTGCTTTTTAACAAAGACGTCCAGAAAAATTTGACGATACAGTAAAATAAATTACAGAATGCCTTCAAATTAATAAAAAACTTGCAAGTCCTTTACCCTATATAGTACTTTAATAAAATTTAGTCACATACCAAATTTCAGTAATTTGACACAATACGATAATAATTTTAGGTTATGAGTAAACCTACAGAGTACGTATGCTCGGAAAACATTGATCCACCATATTATATAGAGACCGTGCTAGAACATGTTTACCAATCGTCGCCGTTCAGTGTGTCTAGAATTTCGTAGAATTTCATTCTATGATGAAATATTTTCAGTGAAAGATTGAATGTAAACTATTACACGGATAACGAGTATTTCTTTGCAACAATGAATAATTATTAACGAACGAGGAAGAAATTTTACAAACAATTCATTGAAAACGTCTGTATTTCGCGTCGAAATGTGTGCTCATAGAAATGCTGTAGCTCCAACTAACTTCAGAGGCGTGTCATGTTTGCAATAAACGCGGCGTTCACGGGCGTTCTTTCCTACAGTGCATCTGACAATTTTTCAAGTGAATATTTCGTAAAAGATGCTCGCATTAGGACCAAAAAAGGACGGAGGTCCCAATGCGAAATTTTTCGAATCCCAAGAAATTCTCACACAACTCGACGGAGTGAAACAGTGGCTGTTAAAAAACTGCAAAAAGGTACGTCCAAAGACTCGGCGTCAAACCTCCAAGAACAACTATTCTACGATTTACGATCACTTGTATGCTTTATCGTTGTTTTTCTAATGTTGATTTACTTAAAATACGTTCTCTGTGATTTCCCTAACACAACAATTTTATTATCAGAAAAATGGATTCACTTTTGTAACGATGCAACTGCGACACGAATTTTTCGGGTACATAAACTTAATAAATTTACATATGTGCCCTTCTATGCACTGCATGGGTTTCTATTTACATTTTAACATTACCAGAATAATTTTTTACACGATATAGGTTCTAAATCTTGTGTGCGTTAAGATGTTTATGTTACCGTTTAATATCGTCTAGTATGGAGAACTGTTTGTAAATATACTTTATGTTTTGCAGTATGTACAAACGGACCCTCCTACTAATAAAAGTTTAGCTACTTTGATAGTGCAATTGTTGCAATTCCAAGAAGATAATTTAGGAAAAAATGTTTCTAAACCACCAATGACCAGACTTCCTGTATGTACTCGTCGATAAGTACAACCGAATGTTATGTAGTTTGTGAATATCTTTTTGAAATTGATACGATTAATAATATTTTCAGATGAAATGTTTCTTAGATTTCAAACCAGGTGGTGGTTTATGTCATATTCTTGCTACGGCGTTTCGTATTAAGCAAGAGCAAGGATGGCGCAGATTCGATTTTCCCGTTGGAAAGGTAAATATTTCGAACGGTTCGACGTATGGGTAGTACAAAGCAGTAAGTCCTTGACTTATGCAGATTCTTGGAAGCGAATCAGGAAACCAATTCCTGCTTGCGTACAGCGTAGACATTCAGCTATGTATGAGTGATCAATAGAATGCGGATCTTTATGCCTTTATAGCTAAATTGAATAGATGAAATTCAAAC
This sequence comes from Lasioglossum malachurum, assembly GCA_028455605.1. Classification (NCBI taxonomy): domain Eukaryota; kingdom Metazoa; phylum Arthropoda; class Insecta; order Hymenoptera; family Halictidae; genus Lasioglossum; species Lasioglossum malachurum. Next base: position 10,122 of record JAQQRU010000033.1, read on the forward strand.
TTGTTAAAAAATTTTAAAAATTGAAGAAGCCAATATATGATTTCTCCTCTTTTAAACACATTAAGGGAAGAAATAACGTTCAATTTAGTGTCTATTTCTTGGAATCTATGTAGACAATTTTTATTTTGCATGAAGATCCGCAGTCTAGCGATCAATTTTCCACGAACATAGTTTATTTGAATTTTCCTTTCAAATGAGTACATACGTATACGTACATGCGTAAGTCAAGGATTCACTACTGTATCTAAATAATAATAAAACTTCTCCTTATGCAATTTAAAGCAATATAAAGAATGCACAATCATGCGAACAACAATCCTTTGGTGATCGAGGTAGAAGAAAAATGGTCTTATTTTCACCTTTTATGAAGAATGCTTTTTCAAATCCTGAGATTATAAATATATGAGAATGATTGACAATTTTGTTTGTCTCGCAAATGTATTCAGGGTAAAACATTTATTTTTACGTATCTTCGTACCACAATAATTGGTGAATAATCGTTCTTTCAGTCAGGATCTCGAATGGATAGAACGGTGGAGATGTTGGTGGCAGCGGAACGAGCTTTGGTTCAAAACAGATGTTTCACCGTGCCGAATATATACGTGCGAACAGACGTAGACAAATCGACAGCGGCAAAAGTGAAAGAAGCGGTTCGACGTCACCAAGGCACGATCGCGGAGAACGAAGCGGACGCTACACACATTATTTATCCTTCCGTGGATCCAATGGAAGAAGAATACGCGCGACCTTGCATGAGGCGCGAAAGATCTGTTCTCCTTCATTGGTATTACTTCCCAGATAGTTACGATTCTTGGACTAGTTTAGATCTCCCCTGGGATTTTCCAGAAGGGACACTTGCGAATAGCAGCGTGAAATCAGTGTACAAAGTATCGGCGACGTGGGCGTTGGACTTGGATCAGTATAACGAATGGATGAACGAGGAAGATTACGAGATAGACGAGAATGGACAGAAGAAAATACACAAGTACAGGCTCTCGGTGGAGGATTTAATGGCTCAACCGTCGCATCCACCTCCTTCTGCGAAAAAGCCAAAAAGGAAACGATCTCCTAGTCCACCTCCGAAACCAGGGAAACGTAAAAGCGCGAGAGCGCCTTCGGGTGTACAGAGTGCTTCCTCGACGTCGTCGCTAGCGACTCCGAAAAAGTCTCGTGGCGCTGGAGAAGAGGAGGATGATCTTACGCAAGGAATGGAGGATCCTCCGGCAGAACCTCGGATCGTAGAAGTAGTCGCTACGCCTACAAATCCACCGGTTACAGGTCAAGGGAATGCTCCGACCAGCGGTGCCACCTTAACAACTACGGGAAGCAAGAAACAGGATAACGAACTGCAACCGTTGAAATCTGGTAACATGGCAGATCTGGATGAGCCGATGGAAGGTGACAAAGGAAGTTCCCAGAGCACTCAGGACAGGGAAGAACGGGATACTAGTAAAGAAAGGGGCGATGGAAGTAAAGGCGACGAGCCAGAAGACAATGTAACAGAGCAAACCCATCATATCGTCGTTCCCAGTTATTCTGCTTGGTTCGACTACAATTCGATTCATACCATCGAGAAGAGAGCTCTGTCGGAGTTCTTCAATGGTAAAAACAAATCGAAAACGCCGGAAATCTATTTGGCGTACAGGAATTTCATGATCGATACGTACAGATTAAATCCTACGGAGTACATCACGTCGACGGCTTGCAGACGCAATTTAGCCGGCGATGTCTGCGCGATTATGCGTGTACACGCATTCTTGGAGCAATGGGGACTTATCAATTATCAGGTGGACGCGGAGTCGAGGCCAACGCCTATGGGACCACCTCCAACGTCGCATTTCCATGTACTGTCGGATACACCGTCGGGCTTGGCTCCGGTGAATCCAAACCCACCAAAAACGCCGCAACCATCGGCTGCAAAGACTTTGCTCGATCTGGAGAAGAAGTCGAACGTGATGGGATCGGAGGAAAAAGCTTCAGCTGGAGCGATGGCGAACTTTGGACTGAAGATAGATCAGTATTCGAGAAAGCCAGCAGTTTTGAAGAACAAGCAAGCTGCCGGCGCTACTCGCGATTGGACGGAACAGGAGACGTTGTTGTTGTTGGAGGGATTGGAGCTGCACAAAGATGATTGGAATAAAGTGTGCGAGCACGTTGGCTCGAGGACCCAGGACGAGTGCATTTTACATTTCTTACGGCTTCCGATAGAGGATCCGTATTTGGAGGAAGGTGGACCGGAAGGTTTGGGTCCGTTGGCTTATCAACCGGTACCCTTCTCGAAAGCAGGCAATCCAGTTATGAGCACAGTCGCGTTTTTGGCTTCCGTTGTTGATCCCAGAGTGGCGGCAAGCGCCGCGAAAGCTGCCATGGAGGAATTCGCAGCTATCAAGGATCAAGTGCCGGCCGCTTTGCTGGACCAACATCTTAGAAACGTCCAAGCCAGCGCGAACTCCGACGGTAACGAACGAATCCCGTCTATTTCATAATATCTATTATACTTGAGGAGATAGGCTCTTTTCCAGAATTGCAAGGGTGCGGGATGCGTCTTCTCATTTCTCGATAATGCAAAGATAGGTTGTTTTAGTAGTCAAAAGCACTAGATAAAAGATCAATCTAGGCCACAGTCGCCCTCAAAAGTCTTATTTTTACGTTTACCGGGCGTAATTTCCATTATTCGAAAGCATACAGCTGAAAACCCCATTTTAGCATTATCGAGAAATGAGAAGGCGCATCCCGCACCCTTGGAACCATGGAAAAACGGTTCTACCCCCTTAATGTTCTCTATTTCACTATTCCTTCTGTTTCTAGGCAAGTTCGATCCAGCCGCAGGCTTAGCACAATCTGGTATAGCCGGTACGGGTCCGCCCGAACCTCCAGACGATACAGCAACACCGTCGACCACCGGAAGTGTCCCGACAACGGCTGCTACCTCGCCGCATTCGGCCACATCGACGCCGATAGAAACAAAGAAAGAGGAACAGGAAAAACCAAAGGAATCCGAAGTTGAGCAAACTCAGTTGGAGATTGGAAAGAAGGAGGATGAAATGAAGGAATCGGAGGAGGATACGAAAACGCCGGTGGACGTCGAGGCTATGGAAGCGAAAGAGAAGAAGGATAAGGTAGAGACGATGCTCTGATGTTACGATATGTGTTCCGTTCGGTTTCATTCTATTTTTTCCTTGTTCGTAACTAGGTGGTGCGAGATGCTCAACTGCAGTCTGCAGCCGCTGCTGCACTGGCGGCAGCTGCCGTCAAGGCGAAGCATTTGGCTGCTGTGGAAGAACGAAAAATCAAGTCGCTGGTGGCGTTGCTCGTCGAGACGCAAATGAAAAAGTTGGAAATTAAACTGCGACATTTCGAGGAGCTTGAAACCACGATGGAAAGAGAACGCGAAGGGCTCGAATATCAGAGGCAACAGCTGATCACGGAGAGGCAACAGTTCCACTTGGAACAATTAAAAGCTGCCGAATTTCGAGCGAGACAACAAGCGCACCAACGACTAGCTCAAGAACAGCAACAGCAGCAGCAACAACAGAATCAACATCCACCTTGGCAACCTGCCGCGCAACAACAACAACAACAACAACAGCAACCACCAAGTCCTCAGGCATCGGCCCAACAACCAGCAGCTCATACGCCTCCGCAACAGGCGTAAGTCTTTTGTAAGTAATTCTTTTCACTTATTGAAAGTTATTTGTTGGAACGATCGCGAGAACTTGCGAAATCAAACGAAATATAGATTTTTAATACTGAATATATTATTTCTGCGATACAGAAGTTATGATTTTTGCATCGATCTATTTGCATTTGTCCATTAACTTGCCAAAATTCCTGACGCGACTACTAACAATAAGACATAAACTGAGTGGAAACATTTTTGGGGAACGTATTTCGTTCGCAACCATTGTTGTCGTAATTTTCCTCTGATTCTTCATTTCCATAAATTCGTTGAATCGGCTCGGTTATTTCGGTTGTTTGCAAAGATCGTGCGATGCTTCAGTTACAAAGCATGATTGTTTACAAGTTCTACAACTAAGTCAGTCATGAGTCGCGCGCATTCAACTCCTCCGCGCGGCGGTCCTCGAGTTGTATGCATTTCTTTGCTTGTTTCCGGGTTTTCATACATGTCCGGTGCTTCCTCGCTTTTGCACGTGCTGATCGGCAAGATATCCAATGCGATACCTATTCCGAAGCGTCCGCACCGTCGCATTTCCTCGTTCAATCTGTGAAATAGCCAGACGTTAATGTTTCTTTGGCTTTATTTTTTCTGGATCTCTTTTTACTACTAGGGTAGAGATACCAGTTACCATGCTCCACCCGGTTATCGGATACAAAAGAAACTGTTTAGAAATTGATAAAAGTAACATGTGAAGTATCTGGTATTACTTTATTTTTAAAAATAAAATTGATGTTCGAAATATTTCCATTTCATATGATTTTCTTAATTTTATGAATACTTTCAGCAGTTTATTAAAATATTAAATACGTTTAGTAATTTATTGAATACAAATTTAGCAATGCAACGAATATTTTACTCATAAATTGCGGAATGCCTTCGAATGATTAAAAAACTTCTGAGTCGTCGCTAAATATCCGGTAACTGGTACTACCTTCACCCTGCAGAAACAAATTTTACAGTATATTACTTACAGTTCCCACATAATCGACGGATCTTTTGCTGGGTGTTCTGGATTAAGGATGTGCAACGAAGACATCAAATGAAAATGATAATGCTGAAGAAGCTGTGTCATATGAGCCCGTCTAATCTCTCCAGTCGTACAACAGTACAGAAAGTTGACGAGGTCAAGAGCGAGCGAACCGACTCGGGTTAGTTGAAAATCGACCAAACAGACATCCTGTAACGAATGGTGTCGCGTTATTCGAACGTAATCGAAACTCTTGCTGCATTCTAGACGGCGTTCGATATTAATTGACTTTGCTTTACTTCACGTACACCAACGATTTCGGTTCAAATTTCGTTCAACATGTTCATTTCTGTTATGCTCTGTCTTATACTCGCGTATGCAACAATATTTACAAGAAAAAAATTCCTGTCTAGAGACTAATTTTATTACGAACAGAGTAGTAGAATATGATTTATTTACGTGACGGGGCAAAGATATTTTTAACGGAACGACTATAGACAAAAATTACAGGAGAATTTGTTTGCTCTACTATCGCCACCACCACCACCAACTACCGCCACCGAAGTAATAGTACTTCCCTCGTGAAATATACCGATTGAAAAAGAAAAGAAAGGAAAAACAAAAGATAGCAGGAGAACCGTAATATAAGAATCTTACAGATTTATATAATAAAATTCTACTAAAAGAAACAGATCTCATAATTTCATATTCTCACTCGGAATCCTAGCTGAGAGGGCTATGAGTTATAAACAAAGAACCTGATGATATGTACAAGTTTTATACAATTTTATATGGAATTTATACGAAGAACGTTCGTGCAATCAATTTAGCGAAATAAACGTCAAGTTCACTGTAGTACGTACTTCCTCGTTTGGTTCAGCGCCATCTTTAAAGAGAATATTATTAGTCCAACAATCGCCGTGGCAAAATACGGTAAGGGGCCCTCTGACCGCAGCGACTTCGCTCATTGTACGAAAAAATACGTCGTCGTCTAGGAATGCTCTCAGCTTCCCCATGATCTCTGGTCTCTTATGCTCCATGCGGGTGGGAAGGGCTTCGGACACCATTTCGATAGCGTTTTTCGCAGCTTCGTGGTAATACTGTCGGTACCACTCTTCGTTCTCCGTTCGAAAAAGCACCTCCCGTATACCGTGACCTCCGTCTGGATCTGTCAGTCTCGCGAACTCTTCCGGCCTTCGAAACACGTGTTATGTACATATGTAAAATACACATTGTTAACTTTATATTTACGTATTTGTAAAGATACTCGGCCGCACTAATTCATAGAGAAGATGAAAATGGAAAGACAATGACAATGTTCGACTTGCCTCGTTTCTCGGAGCGTCAAACTGAGCGCGTGAAAGCCGGCCAAGGCTTTCAAAGCTCCCTTCAAATGGTCAAGCTCGAGTCCCTTCCTTCTGTCTGCCATCTTAAAACCTTTTTCTCTTAAATCCTCCATAGCGATGAGATCGATACGAGCCGCGTATATTTTGGCAACGCCGTTGAACACATTTCTGCCGTCCGTTTGCAACTGGTTCAGGGTGGGCCACACGTACGTATAGAACGCCACTTCGTTTCGAAACAGTAATTCGCTTTTGAACGCCTCCCGATGTTCCCTCGACTGAGGCAACACTTTGTAGATGATCGCACGCTCGTAATTGATCCATTCGATCGTTCCACCGGTTGTCTCCCTTCGTTCTTGACCTTTCACTCGAATACGATAGAGCATAGACGTGTAATTGTCACCTCGCCCCGAGCCAGGTTCTTCCTCCAAACTGTGAATCTCCACGTCCGGTTCGTCTTTCTTTATCAATTCGCGAACAGCCTCCAACGTAAGACGCGCATCTTCTCCTTTCTTCTCCATCACTCTTTCTTTCTTCTCGCCGTCCAAGCAAGGCCAACAATCTCGGGATGTACAGAGTTTCCCTCGAATACGTTTCTAGAAGATCTCTTCTCAACGACCTCGCCAGATTTGGTTTAACGTTCTGGTATCGGTTGGTACCGTAGCATTCCACTCTTTCAAATGGTCGAGTGAGTTACGATGTTAAGCTACGCGATGCAGGAAATAAGTATTTGAGTGACAAGAGGATAGTACCTCCCACCGCCTATACAACTTAATTTATTAATCGTACGTACCCTACCTAGAGGGACAAGGACATTAATATCTTCCAATGACGCGTGTAATTTTTATTCTTTGAATGACATATTGATTGAAATTCTTCGTAAACTTTCGATGTGATACAGCAACACGATATTAGTTTCACTTGACGTGTTTAAAACTAACAGACAAAATCTCAAAAGAAAATTACAAGCTCTCTTACAAATACTTTTTATTGCGTCGAAGTGAAATTTATCTAATGATTATACTATACATCGTCTTTCATTAAATTTTCCAATTTATTCCGCTGACGCTCGTCCAAATCTGCATCGTTACTGTGCAATGTTCCAGCCATATCGACGGCGTGTTGGAATCCTACGTTTATACAGTATTCGAGAACGAGCTGTAATGATAAAGAAAGAAATTCAGTGAATGTGTTTCGCTTGGAAGCGAATATGTTAAGAGAACAATTATAAGTACGTACAAGGGCTTCTGTAAAATAACGCTCCGAAATACATAACTCAAATAATTTGTCTACTTGTTCTTTGGACATCAACGGTATGAACGAATTCAGATTCTCGACGGTATAATTTAAAACTTCGTTGCATTTTTTCACATCGCCGTTCTTTAATAAAAGTAATGCCACGTAACCGATAGTTGCGGTAGAAAATTGCGCTTTGCTACCCTGTTCCATCTCGTCCTATGATATATAAAAGATTTTTGTTAGGTAGTTACATAGTTTATAGTGAATTCCAATGCAACACACACTCAACCTTTATATATATCCAAGTTCTCTTAGCCGCGCTTGCAAATGTTGCTTTCACTGGCGGCTCAGCTTGTGACACGGCCCGCGACATTATTTCCATTGCGGTCAGGCTCAAATCTGAATTCGAAACCTTAAACGTCTCCATATCTGCCCAGAATTTTGATAAATACTCTGCTACCTCTTCCGGTGTGTACATTTTCATGGAATTCAAAATTTCCTTATAAACGCGATAATCTGGTACGTACAAACTGGGAACAATTTTCTGGTAACGTTTGAAGAAATCTGGAATCGTGTTTGTCGATAACATCAATATCGTGTATACATAGAAGAAAGCAGACACCTGTAATTAGAACGCATGTTATTCGAGTAATCGCCGGGTAAGTATTTAGAGTGATCAAAAGAACCGCACGTTTGTTAAGTTGTGTAAGAATTGGTAATTGTCTCCGGTAAAAAGAATATCATACACTTTTTCACCAGCTTTTTTATCGAAATAAGTATAATAAGCTGTGTCGATAGCGGTGACGAAAAATTTTACGTCTTTCGGATCCTGAACAGTGAAACTCTGTCCTGCAGCAGAGTTTAAAAGGTCCATGAAGGAACTGTACGCGACATCACCTATCGAAACATCAAGTTTTTTCAATCAATAATTAAATTAAAATCGACATGTACGAGAAATATTTACCTGCTTGAGTAAATATGGTAATAGCGTAATGATACGATGCTAACGATAGTTTTATATTCAGTCTTTTAAACTCTACAAGTAGATGTTTTGCAAGATGTTCCGCTGTGGTGGTATCTGAGAACGTAGAAGCTACGCTAAGAGCAGCATTCAATGTCCTAACGTTCGGTCGAACTCCATTGGTGTTCATGTGGTTGAGAATTTCGTATAACGACTTCGTTGATTCTGAATAAGACTCGGGTGGATAGGTTTCTTCAAGTAGCGCGATCAAATAATTATAAGTATTGACATTTAACGGTATATCATTTTTCCGGCATTCCTCGTACAACAGCCAAGTCTCATCTATCTGAAAATTTCCAGTTAGTTTCATTACAATCTTATAAACTGTTTTATAAGCAAACTCAAATCACTATACCTTTTTCCATTTCGCGAAGCCACAGATCACGGCATTGTAAGCCTTGCATGCTGTTGCATGATCTTGAGTTTTCAAGAAATTGTACAATTGCTCCACCAGAGGAATGGGCCTGAAAAAGAAAATTGTTGAAAAAAAATAGATACGCTTGCTCGTTGCTAGACAGCGGATTTTATGCATTTATGAGAAAAATTAACTCCAGTTTGTTGTAATTCGGGAAGGAAATGTTTATTTTGCATACAGATCCGCTGTCTAATTACTAGACGAATTTTATGAATTTATGATGAAAATGAGGTAGAATTTAAAGCAGCAAGAATATTAGAAGAATTGAGAAATACTGTAACATTATTTTCGACCTATTAAACATATTAGAAAAGGAAATAAATTTCTATTTCACTCCAGTTTGTTGTAATTCAGGAAGGAAATTCTTATTTTGCATAAAGATCTGCTGTCTACTCGTTGTTTTCGCGTTACTTACACCCAAATCAGTTGCATATCTGATTTATAGAACCACTGTTCGTGTGGAAGGATTTTAAATGTATCTTCTCGACTATTACAGAAACATAACAATTCTAAAAAGCTTTGTTTGGCTGCATTGGAAACATCGCCTTCCAACAGATTGTAAATATGTAACGCGTCCGAAACATTAGTTTCCGCTATAGTTTGCAGGAAGATCTCTTCCGATACTTCACTTTTATCCTTATATGCTACTGGTGGTACGAATGCCTATGAATTGCAAAAACACAACCAAAAATCATTAAATACCACATTCGAATGAACGATCAATAGTATTCTATCGTATCAGACGATGCATACCTTGATTCTGGGTACTGAGAGGTCTTTCGGAAAATAATTTGCGTGTTCCTTGTAAATCCACATTGCTGTATCTCTACCAGACTCATACGACAGTGCATAAATGCGATAGTCCGATTTTTTTATTGGAATTAAATAGGGATCGTCGTGGTACATATAGGAGGTACTCAACGGATCTCTTGGCACCGAACGATCAAGAGCCTTCAATATTGAATATAGAGAATTTCATGTAATTCCATAGCAAGTTTTGAACATGATTTCAAGTAAAACTTTGTCGTATATTTACACGTAAGATATCCGTGGGTCTTCGTTCTATCCTAGCAGGTATTTGTATAGTAGAACTTAACCTTGACATTACAGATTGCGATTTTTGCAACCAGCGGCATGGAGACCTGTTAAACGTTTATGTTAGAATCATACTATGATATCCATAATATAAAGAAAACATTATGTTAGTTATTTACACAGTTGTTTTCACGAGAATCACATTACTAACCTGTACGAAATATGCTTCAAATGGTTCATTTTACGTATTTCTTGAAAGTCGTTTACAAAGAATAATACGTTGTTATACGGTAAAATAAAAATCTATCAATGCTTCATACAATTTTTTGTATCTTATTGCCTCGCATAACAGCGGGTTCAGAGTTGAGAGTCTGCATGTGTTGTAGAAAGAACATGCATTGTCGAACGTTTAGAGATAGCCTAAGTAAGCCTAAACCCTACTATGGTTACTGGCACTGGTGCATTTGTTCGCTTGTCTACCTGCAGGATTTCTTTTCAAAGTTACTGATTCGCATTGTACAGATTCCCATTGTATTTAAGAATTTTTATATTTCAAAGTAAAGCTTAAATAATTTCCAAAATGGAACGCTGAAAATTTAATCTAAACACATATATTTCTTAATTATCGTACAATATTTTTATGTAATTCTATCGAATACAGATTCAATTTGTGTAACTCGGATTTTATTAGAAAAGGAATTGTTCGCATCCTGTTTTCTATTATCTATTTATTTATTTACACACACAGTTTATTTTAACGTTGAATTTAGATTTAAATATAATATGAGATTAAAAGTTGAATTTGAATTTATATTTAAATAGAATTCTTGAAAGTTGAATTTCTCGATTTAAATTGGGTTGCTGACAGTTGAATTTGAACGTAGTCAATATTGACATTAGGATTTAAAAAAGAGAAGGACGTTCCTGATTTTGTCTTCGTTTAGATTCGACTTGCACTACAAGCTTACAGGTCGCAATAACAATATTGACTGTTCGTCGACTGTAGTATATCGAAAATCACCGATAAATAAAAGTATCGTTGGACAGTTTGATCGTGGAAGGAGAATTCTTTTTGAGATTGCAATGGATTCGTGTGTATATAGAGGCTCGTGTGTGCGACAGCTGCACAGTCGTATCTACAAGATAGAGATTCTTTCAGCGCATTTATTGTTTAGCATATGAATGGTGCACGTATACAAGCATGTATAGATGTGCTAGCGTGCACATATGTCAAGTGTACCCTTTGGCATATTATACAGAAGTGAATAAAGTTTATAAGGAAAGCAAAACCAGTCCGTGAAGAAAAGTAGTTCTCTTTCGCCGTGAGAATACAGCCCCGTGCCCGTGGACGGGTGAGCGCGCGCTCCTTCGCGCAGTCTGCTCTAATGTGGTTGTGGCAGTGCCGTATCTATATACGTATTTACACATGTGTACTGTGTAACGTGTAGCATGTAGGTACGCGCACACTACACCGTACTATATGTACACCTATGCCGCGCACATTTGGAAGAAGCCAGGTGTTTTATTTCAAACCGTGAGACTCTTAAAGGGGGATGCTTGCACCACGTTGAACCACACGTCTTCTACCTGAAGAATATGAATGAAAAACAGGATTCGTGTTCCACCAGGACGACCCCACTGCTCTTATTGTGTTTTCTTATTCGATCGAACGTAATGTAACCCTCGTACGTAATTTTTCCACGCTTCCTTTCAACCAATTTCCCTTTCTTCTTTTTCCTTGTATGTTTTTTTTCTCTCCTACCCAACGAAAAAGAGTCGGATAGTATTTAAATAGAATCTGAAACGACGCGGCAACCGTACGATTACGATTTGCTTATTGTGTCGTGTACATGGATAGACAAGAGAACACTATACATACACGTATATGTGTTTACAGTGTTATTTTCTGTTGTTCGTGCGCCAATAAGATTCTGTTCATTCGAAATACGTCGAAAAAAGATTTCTCCTTATCGAGATCGTGTTTCTGCTTTTTCATTTGTTTTTAATTTATTATTGCGGACACCTCCGTACAATTGCGTCGTTTTCTTTGTCATTTGAACTTGAACGACATTATGTTTATCATTGTATTCTTTGCGCGTTACTCTGTATCGTTCTATTAGAAAAATGATTTTGGACAAAATTCGATTTCGAATTTTATGGAGAAAATAGTTTCAATGATATACATTGATGCGTCTCATATTTTCGAAAAATCTTAGTACTAATGTTCAGTGATCTCAGGGAAGAAGGTTGAAATAATACGTCTGAAAAATATTGAAATTTCGTCATTTTATTTGAGAACACATAGTTTCGTACGTTTTTCCACTTCGTACACCAATTAATTATATGTATATTTCATCTTCCAACGAGGGTATTCATATAATTACGATAGAACTTCGTGTACAGGTAAGTTCGTTCGATCGTTTAATTTTATTTACAAGCTAGAAACGATGTACGAACGACATTTTATAAATATAAATTCGTAAATACACGAATTGAACGTTCAAAGTCGTTCAGTTTAATACGGTTAACGACGCTCGGCATAGGAGACGCAGCGGATGATCGATCGAGCAGATCCAGCAGGCCGGAATGAGTGCAATTTGATCTAATCTAACAACAAATAATGCCCACATCCCAACCTGCCGGTGTGCTCGACAAGTTCGCCGAAAACAATCACGTTGTCCAACGACGCCGTCTCGTTTCTCCGACGTGCTCGTTGTTTGTATTCGTCGCTGGTATATTTTGCATTTCGATAGGCCGGGATAAGTGCAATATTGACAAATTCTGTAGTCACGAAACATTGTCACAAATCTCGGCCTACCTTCGATGCAAGTCTTTCTTCGATGGATTTCTTATTTCCAAAATTCCTACGAATTTTCGGGCATGCCAATTGGGCGGTATATCCGAACGATTTAGCATGATCGACAGTGTAAAATAAAAATATTCGCTCGGTATATGTATACGTGCATGGTGCATGTGCTTTCACAACGACTGTTCTTTTCTTCTCGAACTCGGCCCTTGTCGATTCATTCCGAATACGAGAATTGTGTTTGCGTGAAATTGGAAACCTTCGTATAATTTTACAAAAATGAATATTGGAGTTCGGAACGCAACAATTAAAAACTATCATCGGTACGACGATTCCACTGTACGTCGTGTGCTAATGTTTCTTCGTACACGAGATTCAAATGGAGTAGGATCCCGTGAAATTACGGAAACGACGCGAAACGAAACACATGACAGTCTCGAGGAAAATGAATATCGATGCTCTCGAGATTCTTCGTCGTAATCCGTGTAACGTATGTACATACGTACCTATATACGACGACTACGACGAAGAAGATAAATTACGATTTCGAATCAGTTTGATCAATACTTCTCGACACGGATCTTCACGGATCGCCACGAGTCCGTTGATCGGATCGTCACAGAAATTCAGCCGTGATAGCATGGTGGTATCGCGGATCCACGTTCCAACGAGGCAAACACGTTTTACCGGCGAAGCACTACCCTAACCCCCAAATCGAAGCGAATGACGTCTTTCGGCGGTTACTAAATAGTAGATACATGATCCCGATCCCGCGCCTCTCGACTATCCTCTTTCTCCGTCACTGACCGTCTTTGTTTGGTCTGATCGTGTTTCGTCGTGTATGGTCGTTTATTAGTCCTGCCGCAGCTATGCTTGAAAATGCGTATTTTTGTGGCGACGAAAACGGCGCGAAGTTACGGGAAAACGTACGATTTCGGAAATTCCCGTGCACTGCACTGCACTATTAGCGATGTACGGTACTCTGGCATGGCGTGTTTTTTCGAATCCGATAAAAACGATGATGATGCAGCGGTGGGCAATGTCGAAACATTCGAAGATCAGCTTCGGAAATTGTTGCGTTCCGATCCGTCCAAGTTTTGTGTTCGGTTCTCTCTCGCGGGCAAGCAAAGAATATCCGGCGAATCCGTAGAACACCGTAAAGGCCGGCCGCGACGACGTTATCCCACGTAGGGAGTTCTCGACAAACTGCTGCCCGTGACCAGGTGTCCCGACTCTTTATTCCTTTTGGGCTCCAAGTACATGAAAGCCCCCGGCTATATAGGTGCCCCTTAGGTTCGGTGGTGGGGGCTTATTCTTATTTAACAGCAACGAAGCAGGAACACCAGCAACAACCAACTTTGAGGCCTCCCTTCCTTTTTCTCTGTCGTCCTTTTTTTCGGTCCCACTCTATTCTCTCTGTCATTCTCCTGCAAGTTCCTACCTTCGATTCTTCCAACTTCCTCTCCAATGTCTTCTCTCTCTTTTTCTCTCTTCGTTGCGCGACGTCCCTTTTCCTTCTTCCTCCGGATCTCCCCTTCTTTAGGTTCTTAAAAGTATCCCTCTCTGTCTTCTTTTCAATCGAGCAACCGTCTTCCCTTCCTCGCGCTTCGTATTCTTTCTTCTTTCTTCGTTCTTCCCTGTACCCGCTTTGTACTCGCTGCAGATCCATCGGGCAAAGCCCGCCAAAATTGTATCAGCTGTCCCGAATTTTGCTCCGCCTGTCAAGTACGTGACGTATGCTGCTCTTCTCTTGTCCTTCTGTTTTCTCGCCAGGTAAGTATCCTCTCCTCCCATGGGAGAGAGAGGAAAAAAGGGTCAGTCGAATTTTACAATAGCCAGGTTATTAGAAACGATGCAACGACGCGTCCCGGACTCGTTTTACAAACGCGAATTATCGCAAAATCTTTCTTACGATCCATCGCAGGACACATTCCGTTTCCCACATTGGTCCTCCTTTATTTTCCTTTCGCAAGAATAATTCTTTATTTTCGAGATTGCAGTGTTTAGGTTCAGATATTATGTATAAAAATGCACGTGTTTGTTGGTATCGATAACGACAACCTAATTCTCTCGCTTTTGACCTAGATATACTTCTTTCCCATAATCGTAACGGGACCAGATTTGCTTTCTTTATGTAATATGTTTAATAGTGGATTTTGTTACTTTTCAATTCTTCTAATGTTTTTACTGTTTTAAATTACACGTGTAATTTACACTAGTAATAAGGGTGTACTATTGCAAGTTGTAGTGAACCGCTGTATGGTAGCGTTGAATTCAATAATTGCATGATTTGTATCGTTTGCATCATCTGAATAATTGTTGTCAATTTCTGAAGAATTTTAATATTAAATTTTTTAATAAAAATATGAAAATATATATGTGTAAGTAAAAATGATAATATGTATTCTGGACGAATAACTATCGGTTCGACATTTAATTAATTATTGGCAACGTGTATTCGCTAGAATGGTGACAAAATGCCTTAATTTGTGGGTGTGCAAAGTAATCGTACACCTTTTAAAAATCAATAACTTTTTAGTTTTTTTTAGGCGTCAGTAAAAGTCACGATTTTTAAATTTGTTATCTGTACCTGTAATAAAAATTTAATACATTTATTTTGTAAATCTAAGTCAGTTATATACATGTACAAAATTTCATTGAAATCGGTTGACACGTAAAAGTTATGGGCATTGTAAAATGTAAAAGTCTTTGAATTTAGGATTTGCGATTCATTTAAATCGCAGTTTCTTACAATTTTTGCCATATTTTCAATCAATTATATTTCATAACAACCTTGATTGATTTCGATGCAACCTTGTGCATGTATACAACTTACTTAGACCCACCAAAGGCACCTTCTAAATCTCCATTACAGCCACAGATAAAAAATTGAAAAATCGTGACCTTTATTATTCCCTTCGCAATATATTGCGACCAATAACAATTAAAAAAAGAAATTATTTGTCTTCTAATGTCTCAGAAAAGTTCAAGCTGTCGGGTCCAATTTCGAAAAAGTTATTCGTTTTCAAAAACTATACGAATACTTCGCATACCCACTGTCGCATGTCGTTTCGAATAGTATTTAGTATACGCATGCGTACGCAGTTGAGATGAAAACTGTGATTTGCGCGAGCGTGTGGCCCGCGTCGGCTCTTGTTGCGATAAGTGGAGAATTTTTCGTATGTTCGACAAGCTGTCGGCAATGGTATAGAGATTCGAACGTTTTTCACCTGGAACAGCTGAACCTTGCGTTGAGCAGCACGTGCTCCTGTCATCGCGTCGCAACTTCCCTTATTGTTAGATCGACTAGCGTGTCGGGATCGGTGGTAAACGATTTGCAAGAGTAGATCGGTAAAATACACGAAATCTAATTGAATCAAGTATGTCATCGATAGATAGTCTTCGTTGGAAAACTTTGAAACCTTGAGTTTTTAGAAACGGTGTTGTTGTTTTTGCATCGGTGACACACGTGTACCGGTGTACCAACGCATCGACACGGGAAACCAATGGGAATGATTGAGAACCACTTGTAGGAGGACAGCTGCGCTGTGAGCGCATCTGCTGTCGGTTGCACGGGCACGCGCGCTTACATATCCTTATTTCTACGTTGGTACTCTTATACCGTATACTGTATACTCTATACTCTATATACACAAGTATTATACTATACATATAGATATACGCTAGTCAAACTTGTGCGGATACTTCAATACAATCTTCTGCTCTGTTCTCCGTATTTCTGTCCTTTTTATCATATTCTCCATACGTTTTTTCCCTCTCGTTCTTTATTTTTCTTCGAGCTGCTCTCTTTCTCCCCTGACGTTGGCTAGTTCGAGCGGGTAAGGTTCCTTTTTTCTCACCCCTCGAAACTGCCGCTGCGACTTCGTGAGCTAGCAAGCAAGAAGCTCAAATCCCGTTTTCGCGCGCGCGACGAGTACCTCCCAGCGAACTGTGTGCATCTTCTTCGCTTGTATTGGGGGTTGACGGACCGTCGTCATCTTCCCTTTAATACCGTTCAGAACGAGGATTTACAATCCGTGAGAGAGAGGGTCTACTTGTGTTTATGGCATACACGACGGCTGTCTGGTTTCGAAAGCCTCGTGCGCCTAGTTCATAATACCCTACGGCCTACGGGGCTTATACTTATACACAACTACGGGACGGTAGGTACGGAATAGGATGGGATGGGACGGGACGACGGGACACGGACGCGGTCGGGGACTCGGCTCACTGTACGGTGCCCGCTCGTATCGGTGTGCAGCTTGCCACCCGGTACCGTGCACCGTACCACCCGAAAATTTTCTTTGTCCTCATTGTTCCGACCATTTTCACTGTGTACGCGTTTACGAGTCTCTGCCCCGCGCTTCTTAGAAAATTGCCGATTTTCCCCGCCAAGGGGTTTCCCATCTGCCCGGCTCGTCTTGTTCCGCTCCTCGCTTCCTTTCTTTCTTCTTTCTCCCGTGTTCATTCTTACCCGATAGCCTACTACCTCTCCGGATTTTCAGTTCGGCCTCTTTGTCGCTTTGCATACCTGCTCTCGTTTAAGAAAACCGATTCAACGGCGATCATCGTGTCGACTGCAACTTCGTTGTGAACTACAGATTTTATTTAGTTACTATTTATTATTATTTATTTATGGTTTATTTTAATGTGGTCACATTAACAGTGAGGTCATTTTATTTAGTTGTTTATTAGGATGGAGGGAAAGTTCTGTTGTATTTTAAAGAAAATATTTGAATCGATTTATAGAAATATATGTTTAATATTATTCAATGATAGAATTTACATTATTTGTAACAACTTGTTGCCATCTTTCAGATCACCTGTCAATTCCTGTTTCGCAATGAATCACTAGCAACATGTGTTTTTGATTTACAAGCAAAATTACCTGCTTATTTCCTCCAACCTAATATTTATTTATTTGCAGTTTATTTGAACGTAGTCGCGTTAACAGCGAGGTTATTAGCGATCACGTGGTTTACGCTTGTTATAATATATTTGGCATATAATTTGTAAAAAGGCCTACAGTTAACATTCATATTAGGATGAGAGGCTAGCATGAAATTATAACAGTTCGTATAGATTGATGGATTTAAAGAAGAGAACGACGTCCCTGGTGTTTCTTTCGAGATATTTAAAGGAAAAGGATATTAACACTAAATGAATTCCATATAATGTTGAAATAACAAGCAATAACTCTAACGGTTCATTTTTGACAATATCGTAAAAATTACATTGAATTAAATTAGTTTAAAATAATGTAATGTGAAATAACTGATAAACTCATTTTTTTTTAATTTTGACTTAGACCACTGTCATTATTATGGGCACATATATAATGATTGAAAGTTGAATTTGAATTTAGATTTAAATATAATGATTGAAAGTTGAATTTGAATTTAGATTTAAATATATTGATTGAAAGTTGAATTTGAATTAACTAAAAACACACATAAAGCCGCTACGCATATCGATGGATATTTTTCGTTTCGCTTTGCAAACCCAACTGAAACATCAAATTTTGACCTTTGTTTTATTTCCATCAAATGTTCAGAATAGAAGACGCTTTAAAATATTTTTATGCAAACACGCTACCGCGTAGAATGAAATGATATGAAATGAAATGAAATGAAATGGAATGAAATGGAATGAAATGGAATGGCATCGATGCGCCGTATGCGCTTCACACCGTGAGGCCCAGATGGCAAGCGTTGAATCCCTTGCTTAAATTTTAACCGTGATACGAGGTTGTTGGTTCCTTGGCCACCTGCTCTACGCGTAGATCGAAACTATTCCGAAACATCTTGAGTTTTTCAACGAAAATTCTAAACATCTGTAAATCAAAGAATAGTGCGCTCGTCTCTTCTCATAGAAATACAAGTAGCCGAGTCGCAATCTCTACGCACGTCGGTTGATACCGTTTCAAAGATACAAGATTTCTATCCGAGCTTATCGACAAGCCAGTAGATCCGTTGAATTTTCATCGTAACACGGTTGCAACGGCACGTACGAATTTCTAAAAATTAATACCAGAGATAGGGTCTACGATCGACCATATTCTCACAACAAGGATCTCAAAACTCCACGTCTGCCGTGCTGATTTATTTCCTCGGAACTTGTAGTAAAAAAAAAGCTATTGAAATACTGTGCGGTAAAAAACGGTCGTTCCAGGCGACGTTACACTTTGGGACGGGTTTCAAAAGATCTTTGTTCCCGTCGAGGAAGTGTATCCGTGGTCGAACGCAAACGTGTTTGTACGCCGTGTATACGAACGCTCTATACCGTGTGCAACCGGAAGTTAAAACATACATAATGTTTCTGGGTGCGCCGGTTTGTGCTATTTTTCGCTTCACTGACAAATAAAAACAATGTAATGATTAATCAAGATTCAAAGCACGTGGCTAAACGCGATCTAATTCATGTTTGATATTGAATTCCTCTTGTTCTTTTATTTTCAATTATGTACAATTATAATCAACATATTTCTCGAATATGTGGTGATATTATATTTGATCGAGATGCCTCCGCTTCTTCGAACTTCGAACATTTAGGTTCGTTTTATCCGAAGTACAGTCCGTTCAGTGAGTGGAAGAGCATCAAATTGAATTGAATTGTAATTTGTATTCTTCGAAGTGGATGGAGCAGGAGCACCAGTTATCTCGTGTCGATAATACAGAGTCCGCGTGTCGGTAACCTGATCGAACCGTTATCGACGGAGTAATCAAACGATACAAAAACTCGTAGGCGGGAAACGAACGAAATTTGGGTCAACTCAACAACTCCTTTCACTCGTAGAAATGACTTCATACACACAGTATTCAGCCTTTGTAGTGGAGGAAGGAGAAAGTGTTCCCGTTAAAAAACAGTATTATATTTCGGAACGAGGCATCCTACTTCCTATCGAGTATCAGGCGGTTTCAGCAAAAGTTACTGTGAATTCGTTCGAGTATTAATCATGGGAACCTTGAGATTAATAGTACCTGTACAAACATTGTAATCAAGCGTGATGAGTTGGCCGATGAAATTTTTCATTGACACGCCTTTATCAAATGTTTCTCTCTTTAATAAGATACTTAAAAATCAACAATGTCCACAATAAAAAATAATACCGTTCAAGTGGTGTTTGTTTCATTGCTTTTGGATCTCTTAGCGTTTACTATGATATTACCGTTGTTACCGGCGTTGTTAGATTATTATAGAGATGTAGAAAGCGATCAAGGTTTATATTTTAAGATTTTACATTATATACAAAGCGCACGGAAACTGTTTAACGCTCCCGACAAAGTTAGTACAGTACTTTATGGAGGTTTGTGTATTTCTTTTATTTTATTCATTATTTGAATTTTAGTTCAGTATTAATTCAAAAAATTTCATTTGTAGGTTTCCTCGGTTCTATGTACTCCTTTTTACAATTCTTAAGTTCGCCGATCGTTGGCGCTCTATCAGATATTTATGGGAGAAAACCGTTAATGTTGTTTTGCTTGACTGGCATTCTGTTATCTTATTTATTATGGGCATTATCTTTTAATTTTACCATATTCGTCATAGCCAGATTCGTTGGCGGCATTAGCAAAGGGAACATTAGCTTGTCGATGGCTATTATAACGGATGTTACGTCTCCCAAAACCAGAGGAAAAGCTATGGTACGCATAAAAAGAATCTATGAATCGGATATATAATAATACGGATAATAGAAATTTTATGAATTAGAAATTCTTGTACTTTTTAGGCTTTGGTTGGAATAGCTTTTTCCATAGGTTTTGTTGTAGGACCAATGATAGGAGCATTTTTTGCTTGGAGTTCAAGCAACAACAGAGAAGGATCTTGGTATATAATACCAGCTCTTTTTGCTTCTTTCATAACTGCCAGCGATCTATGTTTCGTCGCTTTAAATTTGAAAGAGTCCCTCCCAGAGAAATGTAGAGCGCTCTGCTTGAAGTCTGGTATATCTGGAGCTATGACTTATATCAATCCAATCGATCTATTTCAATTTAACGGAGTATCTGGTCTAAGCTCGCAAGGTGAATGTTCTTTAACTACTCGGTTACAAACTTGAATGTATTAATACAATGTATAAACGTTATTCTTTCAGATAAGACAAGTTTGAAAACTCTCGGCTATGCATACTTTGTGTATTTATTTCTTTACAGCGGTTTAGAATTCACGTTAACATTTCTGACCCACTATTTATTTGAATTCACGAGTATGCAACAAGGCTGGATGTTTTTAGGGATTGGATTAGTTATGGCTTTGTTGCAAGGAGGTTGGGTACGAACGATTCCTCCTAATAGAACAAAATCTACAGCAGAATTGGTAAGCGCCCATCAAATTCAGTTTGTCAGCTACTAATTCGCGGTTTTCATTAATTCAAATATCTTCTGTAGGGCCTATGGTTAATAATTCCGGCATTCGTATGCGTTGGGATAGCAGAGAATCTGCTGATATTGTCCATTGGAGTATTTCTATTTGCAATTTGTAAGTACGAATAAGTGAGTAGAACAATACAAAGTCGAACATGACAAATAAGAACTTTTTGATGCACTATAGCCACTGCCATGGTTGTAACTTGTATGATGACTCTGGTATCACGAATTGGACCTGAGAATCAAAAAGGAGTGATAACAGGTGTATTTCGTTCTCTGGGAGCACTGGCCAGGGCTTGTGGACCTATCATAGCGTCTTCGGGTAATGATAAAGTAAAGAAAATATGTATTTAATACCTACTTACAGCACTATACATGTCATAACTGTTATTCTAGCTTTCTGGTGCATTGGAAGTAAGACAACGTATCTTATCGGGGCTGTGCTTCTCGTATTTCCACCCCTTATTCTTCAGAGCATAAAATCTCTTTGACAATAAGGAATTTTAAAAGGAACTATAAGACGTACCTCCGGTGATGTTATATTTACATATGTACACCTGTATACATATTGAAACAGTATTTTTATATACTTTTTGTATGCTTAAACAAAGTTTTTGCGATTACATTATACATTTTTTTCGTTTTTTGTATTAAAAGGGTAGACTCTTGTTTCCAGGATTGCAAAGATGGGGTTTTCCAATAGTCAAAACCGCTAGACAAAAGATCAATCTAGGCTGCGATCGACCTAAAATATCTTATTTTTACGTTTACGAGCCGTAATCTGCATTATCCGGAAGGATAAAGCTGCGATAAGTAAATGCTGCCGAATAATGGAAATTATGCCTCGTAAACGTGTTAAATTAGGGGTTTTACGATAGGGCGATTGCGGCCTAGATTTATCTTTTGTCTATCGCTTTTGATTACTGGAAAACCCCATCTTTGCATTATCGAGAAATGAAAAGGCGCACCCTTGCAACGATATTTGGCAACAGGTACTTAGCTGTCACAGCTTTATGGTTCCGAATAATGCAAAATACGCTGCCAAAAGTTTACGCCGCCTTGTAAATGTAAGAATAGGACTTTTATGGGCGATTCCCGCACCTTTGCAATCCTAGCACTAACCGTATCACGACCGGTCAAATGACCACTTTCACATTGTATATTTCTTAATTATTGAAATTATAAAGCTGCTTTTATTAGAAACTATTCAATAAATTTCTTTATTCGAGCACGTATTGTTATAAAAATTGTGAAACATCTAAATAAATTCAGTCTTGTAATTTTTATAAAACAATATACAATCCGATACATTTTGTACCCAGTACGGTTAGTGCTAAAAACGAGTCTACCCCCTCAATTAATTAAGTCAAAACAGTATGGAAGGATGAGAGTGCAAAGAATTGTAATCCAGATCCTATAATATTTGGGAGTGGCCAAAATAAGCTAACCTATCTATTTACCAGATCTTTTATATATTTATTCTCTCTCTCTCTCTCTCTCTCTATCGAGAAAATAATATATATTTTAAATTTAAATACACGTGTGTATTCGTGCGGTGTTGAAAACACCCCTATAAATCGAGCGTGTACTTTTCGGAAGTCGTTCCGTGCACCTGACTCGTCTAGAGAAAGAGGTTGTTAACATCGTAACGGTGCTTGTACATGTGACAAGCCGAGTAAATGTTATCGATTTGCAGCAGAAAATTCCAAGATTGATGTAACGATAGGTATCGGTACTCGTTTCCATGTATTGTTACGTTCCTGGGAAAATCATACGGTCGCGCAATCGCACTTCGGCGTTCGGTCACGTGATTCTCCCCACTCTTTAGGACCGCGCCATTTACGGTAAGAAATTCTCGGAATTGCTTGGCAGCGGCACTCTGTCGTCGTCCGCGCCTGATGAGACTAACGCAGAAGGGGAAGGATAGTTATTGATGAGATTCGCGCGTGCGACCGGTCTCCGCGATCATTACGTTTACGATTATTACATCGGTGCAAAGGTTACATCTTGAACGAATCGAGTCGAACGAACAGGAAGATACAGATCAACGAACAGAACCTAGTTGCTTCTGTCTTCGGACTAGCAGCAGGTGAGTACGAACAATTCTTCCAGCGAACATCTTCTTTCGCCCCTCCCGCTTAACTATTTTACGCATTACATATTTCGCATACGTCACGCTCTCTCGCTTGTAAACATTAATACTGGCATTTCTGCACCGAATTCGATCAACCTTCCGAATTATTTCGCGAAATATGTAACCATAATCTCGTAAGAAATTCGATACACGTATATCAGACTTGTCGAGTATTTCCGTATTGGCCATTTCGTATTTGAATTTTGGAAGCATGTACTCTCTTGCACGCTTTTCCTGTAATCTTATCAACCATTTTTCTATATACTTCGTCCACTCTCGATCTCTGTGTTTGCAGTCTCGCTTGAGAAAAATTACGTATAGAAAACGTTTTCTTCCGTGTTTCGTTTGATTTCGTACCTTTGAAATACGGGAGGAAAGTTTAAATGGGCTATCGTTGATTTTTGGTTATACCGTTATCTTATTTGGCGGTCGACCACTGTTATCAATAGACAGCGGATTGTATGCTTTTATGACGAAGCAGGTGTATTTTGAAACAGTAGAAACATTAGAAGAACTTGGAAATAATGTTATGTTATTTTCAATCTAGTGAACAGATTTTATTTCACTCCAGTTTGTTGCAACATAGGTAGAAGATGTTTATTTTGCGTAAAGATCCGCTATCTACATAGTTATCGATCACTAGACTACGAATGTTTATGCAATTTTTAATTTTTGTAGGCAAATTTTAAGAAAGTGGAAACAAATAAAAGCATATTTTCAGTGGCAGTAGCCTTTATAGATCTGAAATTAATAAAAATCATACCACATTCTGTAGAATTTTGTATTCTAGCATTTTTTGAAAATTTTCAGAAGTCATAAATGCATAGAGATCCGCAGTTGATCGATCACCAACGAACACAGTTATCGTTGATTCATACACTTTGTAGATTCGATACGTTCCGAAAAGATTTTAAACTATTTCAAAAGAAAACTCCTTTTGTATAAAGATTCGCTGCCTAGTTATCGATCACCAACGAACACAGTTATTGTTATCGTTGAATCCACACTTTGTAGATTCTGTACGTTCCGAAAAGATTTTGAACTATTTCAAGAGAAAAATATTTTTGTTAGGAGTCAAGATGGCACTGTGGCTAAAGATACAACAATTGCCGCAAGACGTGCTGCAACAGGTGCGTTCAGTCTACGGAGAACACTTTCCGATAGAAGTTCGCCACTTCTTGTCGTCTTGGATAGAAGAACAAATATGGTAAGTATACATAGGGATATGTTATTAATTTGTCCTTTGATTCTCCCGAGACTCATAACAAGGTGAATGTTATAGGACTGAAATAGAAAATCCAGAGAATCCACAGTTCGAACAGTACATAACAAATATCGTTATATCTTTGATACAAGAATTAGAATCCAAAGCGGCATCTTTGAACACGGATGATATGTTTATTACAAAGATAAAGTTGATGGAAGCTGCAAAAAATTTTCGAGTAAGTTCTTCTTGGAGTGTATATAAACCTTTAGTTACTCGCATCTCGATTTGTTCAAAATTGCTCGCATGTTTCAATCCAAATAAAACAACTATTTTAGTTAGATCTCATTTATTATGTGAGTAACTAAAGATCAAGTGGTAGTCGAGAACAGCGTGGTTATTATATACTTTTTTACTACAGCAAAGGTATACGCATAATCCGACAATGCTGTACAGAATAATCAGTCACTGTTTGGGAACGGAAATGAAGTTGTTAGGTCAAGTAGAGAATTTGGGAGGAAATTTAATGAATATGGCAGGAGGTAAAGTAGGTTTGATAAGCGACGCTATAGCTGAAATAGCACAGCATGTTGAATCCCTACGGCGTAGAACTCAAGAAACTGGAGAGGATCTGCGAAAAATGGAACAGGAACAAGAAGCTTTTGCCATTAGTTATCACGAGTGTACCAAGCACAACGCGCACCTGCAACATCTTGCAACCCAGCCACAGAATCAACAAAACTTGGATATGGAAAAGAAAGTTAGACGGTAATGCAACGTTACGTTTTTCTATAACCCGAAACAACGCGTTTAACCGCTCCTATTGATACTAAAATCTCTCACTATTGTAGACAAAAAGAGCAGCAGGAGCAAGTGTTGAATCATAAAGTGACTGGTTTGATGCAGCTAAGATTAACGTTAGCAGATAAACTAAAAGATACTATTACAAGGCTAAATAGTTTGCAGTCTAGAGTCTTGGACGATGAACTTATTAGGTAATATTTCTTTTCATTATCCTCTTGACTCCGACAATTTTGCCTTGCAGCAAATGCTTACCTGCGAAACGTGTGAATTTGTAGGTGGAAGCGAGACCAACAGTTGGCTGGAAATGGAGCACCATTTAACAATAATCTGGACTCTATTCAAGAATGGTGCGAAAGTTTGGCTGAACTGATCTGGCTGAATCGTCAGCAAATCAAAGAGGCTGAACGTTTGAAGCAAAAGTTTGCGCTCGAACCACCTGGCATGCAAGATATCCTTCCCACGTTGAATTCGCAGATTACTCAGCTTCTTAGCTCGTTGGTAACTAGCACGTTCATCATAGAAAAGCAACCGCCACAAGTGATGAAGACCAATACCCGTTTCACAAGTACGGTACGCCTTCTCGTGGGTGGGAAATTGAACGTTCACATGACTCCTCCACAAGTAAAAGTCAGCATTATTAGCGAAGCTCAGGCAAACGCTCTATTAAAAAGCGACAAGATGTCTAAAAACGGAGAGGCAAGCGGTGACATACTAAATAATACTGGATCGATGGAATACCATCAAGTGAGAGAGAATATTTTGTCGCTACTTTCTAATATCGTTGTTCGTATGTGTATAATTCTTTTCTTTTTTCTGGTAGGCAACGAGACAACTCTCTGTGAGCTTCCGTAACATGCAGCTGAAGAAAATTAAAAGGGCGGAGAAGAAGGGAACGGAGTCTGTGATGGACGAGAAATTTTCGCTTCTGTTCCAATCGCAGTTCAGCGTTGGAGGAGGTGAATTAGTATTTCAGGTTTGGACGTTGAGCTTGCCGGTTGTAGTGATTGTTCACGGGAACCAGGAGCCTCACGCGTGGGCCACGGTTACGTGGGACAATGCTTTTGCCGAGCCAGGAAGGGTGCCGTTCGCTGTACCCGATAAAGTGCCATGGGGTCAGGTGGCCGAAGCGTTGAACGTTAAATTTCGATCGGCAACGGGTCGTTCTTTGACTGAAGACAATCTCCGATTTCTCGCGGAGAAAGCGTTCAGAGGTGGCAATGCCAATGGCCAGGATTATACCGGTTTACTGTTAAGCTGGGCTCAATTCTGCAAAGAGCCGTTGCCCGAAAGGAATTTCACGTTTTGGGAATGGTTCTACGCGGTGATGAAATTGACGAGAGAACATTTGAGAGGCCCATGGATCGACGGCTACATATTGGGGTTCGTGAGGAAGAAGCAAGCCGAGGAAATGCTGGCGAATTGCGCGTCCGGAACTTTTCTGATGCGTTTCTCGGACTCCGAGCTCGGCGGAGTCACCATCGCGTGGGTAGGAGGTAAAGTATTCTGAACGGTTGCTCTTGTTACTGGATCGATGTGTTGCGGCGTATGTTTGAAATTTTGCCTAACTACAGTAATGTCCATTCCACTGGGGGGCACACGAGCTGCCTCGGTCGCCGAGCAGCGTAAACACGCCCAATTACAAAATTTCTTTATTTTTGTGTAAAATGATACCAAATATGATATAATTCCGATGATATTTACCTGTGTAATGAACGACGAATTTTTCGGATGCAAGGAAGAACAGCGTATGGGAAAGTAAATATTTTTCAAGTAAATATAATTGAAATTATATCATATTTGGTGAAAGTCCCATCAGAAAATAATGAAAAATAAAGAAGTTTTGTTATTGGATTAATTATGTTTACACTTCTCGGCGACCGAGGTCCCTCTAAAAAATGGTGTGTGTCCCGCTTATATCTAGGCCGCAACACAGAACCGAGAAACGACTTACAGTCGGACATCACTGTATAAAGAAAATCATCTTGAATTGTGCAGATCAAACGGAGGTGTTTATGCTGCAACCATTTACGAGCAAGGATTTCGCGATTCGCAGTTTGGCGGATCGTGTGTTCGATCTGCAACACTTGCTCTACCTCTATCCAGATTTGTCGAAGGATCAGGCGTTCTCGAAGTACTACACACCGTTCACTGGTAAATATATGTTTGATTGGTTGTTTGTCTCTTTATACACGCGGTACGCTTGATTTGATACTGGTAACTTGAAATTTGAAACTTGAAATGGGACGTTGCACGATCTGTCGTAGAAAATCAGTCCACGTCGACGAACGGATACGTGAAACCTTTCTTAGTAACGCACATACCTGGTTGGGGTGGACCGGGCGTTGGTGGTCAGACACCGTCGCACTCGTCCGTAATTGGGGTAGGCAGTAGCGGTCAGAGTGGTGCGGGTGGTAGTTATCCTGCAACGCCGTCCACCATGTTCCAAGCGCACAGTCCTGACCCGTCCGTGACGCGCGATACTCCATCAGTGGCTTCCAGGTCAGTTCCCTGGATCTAAGCTCTCGTATTTCATCATATTTCATTTATTCACTAATATTAGTTACTAATACCAATACTAATATTAATACTAGTAATTACCGTAAGTTACTGCCATAGATATACTTCGTACAAGATATGCAAAGATTCCGCTTCTTTCGCTTTTTTTTTCCATGTACATATACGTTGTACTTAGAATTCGATTTGATTCTACTTCTATTCTACATTTCTATTCGTTGTTTCCCATCGAAGAGCCTCGTATTGTTTCCACGTGATCACGAGAGTTTCTCTTTTCGAATTCCTGCTAATTGTTCTGGTACTATTTTTTATATCGTTTCTCGATATATTTTATGATGATTCTTCTTCTTCCTTTCTTTCTTCTTCATCTGTTTATTATTATTATTATTGTCATCATCATCATCAGCAGCAGCATTATCGTCACCATAATCATCGTTATTATTATTACCGTTATTATACACCGTCTGAAAATTTTCATGTTGAAACGTAGATACGAAACATTCCCACGATCCGTAACGCTTTGCATGTCTTTTTTTTGTATATTATCTGTGCAGACGATGTCAGTATTGTTTTTTTTTTACGTTCTCACGTTGTACGAATGTTTAGAAAATATTTACAGTGATATTATGGTTTCATACCTTTTGTAAAACCTTTCTCATGGAATTTTGAACATTTTTACAGTATATTGTATCGTGAGATGGATATCGTATAACTAATATCATAGCGTTAAGTCGTGTTAAGCGATTATTCTGTCCGTAATTAAGAAATACGTATAGGTGTACGTATA
Source organism: Lasioglossum malachurum (assembly GCA_028455605.1). Lineage (NCBI taxonomy): Eukaryota > Metazoa > Arthropoda > Insecta > Hymenoptera > Halictidae > Lasioglossum > Lasioglossum malachurum. Next base: position 38,433 of record JAQQRU010000033.1, read on the forward strand.
CACGTTGAAGAATGCTGGGCGAATGATTATGAAACGAAACTAATCTTGATTTCGTTTTTTTCTCCACATTATTATTAGACTGCGGATCTTTATGCAAAATAAAAAATGCTTGCATTGATTGCAAGACACAGGAGCGAAATCAAGATTTCTGTCTTCTTTGAATTATTTGACTAAGCCGAAACCCGTACTCGGATGTCTTTAAATCTTTTTAATATATTCACTACTTTAAATTGTGGTCACCCATTTTTGTCGTAAATGCATAAAATCCGCAGTCTAATTATCATTTTCGAGGAATATATCGTTTTTTCTTTTTTCTTTTAATATGTAATAGCATTGTAATACTTTTTTTCTGTTCGCTCTTATTTTCTTTATCTGTTCGCTCTTTATCACCCAGCATTCTGTTCCGATGTTTGAAAAAGTAATTATTAGAAAAGTAAGCGTACATACATGTACGTAGGATTTTCTTGGAAGAAAGGGAACCGGGTACAAGCGGGACTTGAGATTCACGCATGTTCGAGAGGTTGCGAGTTCGAGTTCCGCTCTGTTTCCTAAAAAATCCTACATATATATATATTAGGGGTACCGAAAAGTAATGTCGTATTTTTTTCGTAAAATTAAAGTAGTAAATCAGTGAAATAGTCACCATCCTTATCAATGAATTTCTGCCACCTAGTAAATAACTTTTCAATCCCTGATCGATAGAATATAGATGGTTTTTGATCAAAAAATGTAGAAAGTCCGGATTTTAGCTCTTCTACATTTCGGAATTTTTTCCACTTAAAAAATGCTGCATTCTCCTGAACAAATGATCATGAGAAGGTGCGACATCGGGTGAATAAGGCGGGTTTGGTAACACTCCCAACCTAACTCTTTGATTTTGTTCGAGTCTTTTTTGCAAATAGCATACAATGCCGTATGTGCAACTCTTCTGGATTTGAATCGATCATTTCGCACATAACCTCTAAAAAAACAATGTTTTTGTACAAAATAGTACTAACTAGTTTCCGGAACCTGCAACGATGTACTGAACAACGTAGGTGTACGAAGTTAGCCGTTATTATTAGTCAAAAGTTGACTTGCTCAAAAACGACATTACTTCCCGGTACCCCTAATATATGTTCTATGATAATGTTAAGGGACATCTTGGTTGAGTTCAACTCGACGAACGATGTCGTTTATCGAAGCTGTCCGAGGTCCTTCGACGATTTGAATCTTCTTTGGGAGAATCGAGATCCCAAATGAAAAAAGAAACGTGCATGCTGATCACACGGTGCTCTTATTATCATTATAATACATACGACGAAATGTAGTTGACGAATGTTTGAAATTTTATGAGATCCGTCCAACGGATAAACGTGAGCAACGAATCAAGGATCTACGGAGAACAAATGTTTGGGAGAGCAGTTTGATCGTCGATCGATTTGTCTCGACTCTTCTCCTTTTCCTTTTCTAACGTTTACAAATGTGTAGTTTTGTAGTATGAATGGGGAACACGAAGGAGAGAGGTTGCTAAGTATATAGAGAACAACAGTCCGTACATTTTTTTACAGTAACAATGAGACTGCCAAATTTTATATCTGTGTGTGTTTTTAGCGAACGGCTAACCGAAGGCAAATAAATCAGTAAGAAAAGCAGTTGGTTCGCTGGTGGGTGCTGTATGAAAGAAAAGAGCAGTAGCGCGCTATCGACAGCCCGACCAGACGAACGTCTCTACATACACATACGTGCAAAATTTGCTTAACACGTGATTTCTAGAAAACGGAAGGCAAAGGCCTGGAGCAAGCCGGTACAACCACAACAACAACGGAAAATTGAACGCTTAGAACAAAAAAATAAATAAATAAAGAAACGCTACTCTTGACTGTAAAAGAATAATGTAACGCAAACGAAACGCAGCTCCAATCACGATGCGTTGCATCATCATCATAGTATAAAGAACTCTACTGGCAATTTAGCGATACATGCGTTGCGTAAGAACGATGTTACTGTACTGTCAATTCGGTCGAGGGGACGGGAAGGCAAAGGCAAGGCAACGCAAACGCAATCCACGTTTCTACAGACGCGTTGAATCGCGGTTACCTGATTCATCGTGGCAGCGATCACGACTCGCGATTCGAGATTCGATCGGGGATTCTTTTTGTGGTTGTCTGTTGTGTACCTCTACGTCCCTTGCCGTGTTGTACCGGCTAGCCGGCTAAATCGGTCACGATCGGTTTCGAAAAAATTCAAAAAGCAATCCAGGAAAAGAACGAGACACGATACGAAAACGAAAAAACAAGTACTCGGAACGAGCAAACGTACAGGCAAAAAATTCGAGGATCGGCGGCGTTTAGAGCGTTTAGAGCAAGTAACAAAAGGGGCCGTGTCGTGCTTGTCGCGGCACGGTCTTCTTATCGTGCGTGTTATATGTTTGGAATTACCACGAGACCGCTGTCTATTGCTATGCCAGTGATTGGGGTTGTGTTTTGATTTGTGGTAGCTACGCTCCGGGCCTTGGCCAGTCAAGCGTTGGGCGAGCAAACCCGGACATGGACTATGTGGAGCTGATGGGTCCTGGTGAGCTGCCCTCGTTCGACGAAAATCTCAACTTGGACCACTTTAACGGCTTTAGCTTCTCCGAGCTCATACACTCGTACAACTCGAAGCCGCAGTAGTAGGTATGTCGATGATGGGACGATCGCGATCATACATTTCACATTTCCACCTGTCTACCTTCGCGTCCGTCGCTCGTCTTCGTTTCTCGTTTTTCTTTTCTCCTTTTCAATCGATCTATCACGAGCCATCGATTTTAAATCCACGCAATCCGATCCGACGCGATACGGAAGGGGTGGGCCCCTTAGGCCCGCTACACACGTTCGTGTTTCTAACGCGCGGCGACCGCGCGATACCGGAATTGCGATCCAAAAAATATTATGTTATTGAAATATTATCCCCAGTCAGCCAGACCTGCCTCGAGCAGATATCGAGCACAGCCTGCAATCATACGATGCATCAGCTGCCCTCAGCTTGTGCCAGCATGAAGCAATACTTATTCGCACGCAGAAAAATGTTGTTCTGCTGGCACAGCCTACTGTCCAAACTCCAAACTCGAGCATGTTTGTCTACTGATCGTTACCGCACGTTAGAAAAACGGATCTGTGTACCCGGTCTTAAACTCCTGCTTCGCCCACCAACCTCCCTTTCCTCTCCATCGAGACAAAAATACCCACCCCTACGATACGGGATCGTTCAATGGGGTCTGATGGGGGAGGGATGCAAACTGAAAATGGTCTCGTCGTTTTATCAATCACCGTTCATCGAAACGCGTTTTGTCGCGCGTCTCAAGTGCAATATAGATCTAGAATCAATAGCATGCGAAAACCCCTTGCTGCTATCCTCTTTCTGTTGCCTCATCTGTCCCTCTCTTCTTTATGTCGCGAGCGCGTGCATACACATACACACAGACACACGGACTCGAAACGCGCATATTCACAGACATACGCGCGCCGCGTACACTACTTACACGAAGGATATCATCGTATACCATTCATTTTATACAGGATTCGTTCCGTTAACAGAACTGTACTCGTAAGCGTAATCGACGCTATTTGTTGTTTCCTTACGAGTATACGTTCTAGTGTATCGTGGACGATGCTAGATTATTTTTACTAGGCAATTTCGTTGTTTTACCATTTTTACTTTTAAATAATTGTTAACGTCGGTCGCACGACGATATTTTGAAGATTTTAAGGTGATCAAAGGAAAATCGGTCTGGCTGGGATTCGCTAATCCGAAACGCGCGTTACGAGGAAAACTATTCTTCTTTCTTTTTATCGAACTAGTTCTCTGTACGATACGATGTACCAAACTTGTTCGATCTTTTAATCGTTTTAGTTTGTCGAAAGATTTTCGACGTTTTCTATACGGGGCAGCACAGGAAAACGGTTGGTACAAAATATCATAGGCATTGTATATTTAAGATGTATGCGAGCACGAGGCCGAGAAGCACACCGTATTGTATAGCAGTGTAAGAGAAATGGAAGTTCGGCGAGCAACGTCGAACACGACGTCGATGCGTTCTTCTTGCACATTTAGAAAGGGAATCTGAGCGAGGGAACAATCGATGACGGTTATGGCAGGCGTTCTAGACTCTAGAAATGTCCCGATCATAAGTGATAATAGATACGGTACGGAAGAATGTATGACACACGTGTTAGTTTGCGACAATCATTTTCGTGTAATTCTGTAAATAGCGAAATTACAAGAGAGAAAGAGAGAGAGAGAGAGAGAGAGAGAGAGAGAGAGAGAGAGAGAGAGCGAGCGAGCGAGCGAGAGAAAAGTTTTTAATTTATCGATGGAATGTATGGCGAATCGAAAATCTCTCTACGATACTCCAGGTTTCCGCAAACGTCTACGGATGAAATAGTAATATTAAAGCGGCGTTGTGCAATTCGTGTGACCTAACTACGTGCCTTACGATCTTTGAATTTATGGTCGTCATATTTTTTGAGGATTCTTATATAGAAATTTATACATATATACTACATGTATATTATATAAACGTCTTTGGTAAAGTTCTTTTCTTTTTCTTTTTTTAATTCCTCTCCAAAAAACGATTCGGCGCCGCGACGCGACGCGACGGTGCGACTATCGATCGAGCATATTTTCAGCTAACGTTCTCTCAAAATCTTTTCGATCAAAATCACTACCGCTTTCAATTCGACGCGCAAACGCTTTCATCGTCGTGTAAAGAGAAACGTTTATCGGTTTACGAAAACGAAGATTTCCTCGTCGTACATGTATCTAGATGTTAAACCGAGCGTTGTCGTCGATCTTGATTTATTAGGTTGGAGGGAAAATTCTGTCGTATTTTAAGGAAAAAATATTTGAATCAATTTATAAGAATATATTTTTTATAAAGCTATACATTGCGATTTAGGATTATATTTAAGTACAGCAGAATTGAACGCGTTAAGTACACAGCTTTAGACCTTGAAATTACATTGCTTGGAAGAATTAAGTAACGATCCGATAATTTAAGGGTGAGAACAAATTGAGCAACTTGTTGCCATCTTTCGGATAATCCGGCAATTCCTGTTTCCCAATGAATCTATCACCTGCTTATTTACAATTCGACTAAATTACCTGTTTATTTACAATACGACTAAATTACCTGCTTATTTAAAATACGACAGAACTTTCTCTCCAAACTAACAGATGACGAGTGAGGGTGAGCGGTTAGAAAAGTGTAAGAAGCGTCGCCTGAGATCTACAAGCCAAAGACCGTTTAGGGTCACTTGGCTTTGTTTTGTTTATAAATAGACTGAGGGGCACGACTTAGGACGATGTCGGTACCTCTACCGAGGATTCAGGTTTGCTAACGTTATTCTCCGGTCTAGCTCGACTCGCTGCTTTCCCGAGGGTCCTTTTATGCTGACTCTTAGAAACACCGTTACCCGCTATTCATGATCAAGGACGTTTTATTACCCTTGGGTACCTCACTGTCAGGGTAGCGCGAACCTCGTAGACACATTTAGGCGTCCAAACTAAGCTTATACTATATTTACAGTGTTTACACGTTAGCTGTACAGTATGTACAATGTACAATGAGTGTAGAAAGTGTTTGTACACCTTTTAGCAACGAATTATCTTTTGAAAATTGGTCCCAACAGTCTGAGTTTCTTTTTCAGACATTAGAAGGTTTAGAACGGGGGATGGGCATTATTTGGCGAAACAAATATGTCAAATACTATATAATATTTTAGATTTTATTTTGCAATCAATCAATCAATTTTGAAATCAAATATTTCTATTTCACGAGCAGCTAGTGTGTAAATAATTGTTTCATCTAATTGTTATTGGTCGCAATTGTGAAGGTAAAGTAAAGGTCACGATTTTAAAATTTTTTTATCTGTGCCTGTAGAGTGCAAATTGAATACATGTATTTTGTAAATTAAGTAAGTTATATATGTACAAATAGGTTTCATTGAAATCGGTTGACGCATAAAAAAACTGTGGGCATTGTAAGAGATGTAAAAGTCTTTGAATTTAGGGTTTGCGATTCATTAAAATCGCAGATTTCAAATAATTGTACTTCATAATAATCTTGATCGATTTCGACGAATCTTTGTACACGTATACATATAACTTACAGATACAGGCACAGAGGTGTACGAATACTTGCTACACCCACTGTATATGCCACAAAACTTAAGGAACTGTTGTTATTATTGTTGTTTCGAACGCATAGAACTACCTGATCGACGTTCGGCCTCCCCTGTTGTACATGTACTGTGAAAAAAAAAAGAAAAGAGGAAAACTACGACCTGTTGCACATACATGAAACATCCATGTACGCGAATGTTTTGTCTTAAATATAGTACACATTTTATGTATATTACATATATAGTCTATAAGTTTGTATATGTATGTATGTATATGTATGTATGTACGTACGTAATATAAGCTAGCTAGACCTCAGAGAAGAGCTTAGTACGTTAATATTGTCTATTGATCTTTTTATCAAAGATTAGAGTTTATTTTATTATCGAGAGCAAATTTACTGTTTGTAAAAGATATAACGTTTATTATCCATCGTCCTCTGTATACAGAAATCGCTATACATATAGAATAATATATAAGAGAGAGAGTAAAATTAGGTACGTTCGTCTATTAGCAACGTACTGTAATAAAATATCTTTTAGTTGGACTTTGAAGGTTTCTTTACAATGTAATTTGATCGAAGCGTCGTTTGCAGTCGTGGCGAGTGTATTCGTTCCCCGACGAATTTCAAGGATGGGATTCGTTCTAGTTTTCGCAAACTTGGTCCTGCGTTGAAGGGCACGGCGTACAGTCATTTTTCGCGTTGAAGCGATCACATTCTGCTTGCTGCTCCTCGCATATCTGCTCGTAATGTCCGGGTGCGGGATAGCTGGCCTGATAAATAGTGTCGGAGCACATGGTCTCCTTCGGCGGTTGATACTTTCTCTTCACCGCCCACGTTAGCTCTTCTTTCGGAAGGGGAGTCCACTGTTGATACGAGAGTTTACTCACGGTTTCGCTATCGATTTTGTACGGTGATCTGAAACAACGTTATGCCACGCTATAATCATCTATTCGGAAGCAAAGTTAAAGGTATGTTCTCCTTTCCAGGATTGCAAGCGCTAGATAAACCATCAATCTAGACCAGAGTTGGGCATAATTGATTAAAATCGACGATTGATTTAATCGATCGATGAAGCCAATCGTCAATCGTTGATTAAAAAAAGAAATCATCCGCAATTAAGGACTAAACTAAGAGATTAATTGTTAATTACGATTAACGATGGAAGTAGAAATTTAGTCGTCAATCGTTGACTAAACTTTTGCCCAACTCTGATCTAGACAGCTGTCTCGCATCCCGCAGCTTTGCAATCCTAGAAAATAGAATACCCCGTTACCGGAAGATTTTTCGGTTTACTTGGCGTATTGAACGACAGGCTTGAAACTTTGAACGCATTCCATCGGTCCTGGTACCGCGTACGATAATCTCGTGGTGGTGGTATCGTCCATAGGTGACTCCGAGCTTCGAAGATTACCGCACGGAATAATCGGTTCGGGTCGGGTTGCCGAGCATTTCGGTGAAAAATCGCACCGATTGGTAGTCTCCGATTGCATAGGGCCGTCGCCGATCATGTTCCTGTACCGGGGCAATATGGGCATCGCGCGTTCGTCGGCCCGAATCGGTTGGTAGCTCAACTGCAACCGAAATCGTTGTCGAATAGTTCGCCCGCGATAAACGAACACACGTAGAAATAAAAATAGAAGAAGAAACGATTAGGTTGAAGGGAAAGTTCTGTCGTAGTTTAAATGAGCATGTTCACATGTTGCCAGTGAGTGATATCGGGAAACACGAATTGACAAGTTATCTGAAAAAGATGGCAACAAGTTGTTACAAATAATGGTAATTGTATCATTGTTTTCATTATATTCAAATGTTTTCTTTAAAATACACAAACAGAACTTTCCCTCCAACCTAAAGTGGTCCCTACACGATCAATAATATTGTTTAGGAACGTATTGAAGCGTCCTATCAATATTGACGGATATTGATAGAAAATTATATTTTTTACGCGACGACGCAACACGAGGACGAGGACGAAATTCTCCGCTTCCGTGAATCTACAAATTGGGTGGAACAAACAAATTTTCTATGACAGCGTTGTTAGACTCGGGTAGTCCTGTAAGTTTTGTTAGTCGTCCGGTTCTGTCGAACGCAAAAAGTTCAGCAAATGTTCGTGTGTAAAGCGGCTTCTCAGCTTGTACCAAACCAAAATCCGAACTGGAAAACATTTAGAAATTCACAACAAAAACACCACTGGAACAGCCCCGACAATGCAGCACGAACATTTTTGCCAGAATGCAAAATATACGCGCTTCAATATAGAGCGTCAACATTAACGCGAATATTGACAATATTATTGATCGTGGTAGGGGCCACTTTATAGTTGACCCCGAGCGCATACTTTGTTCGTCGTGTCTCCGGACATCTTGCCATCCGGCCTGGAGATGCTGTTGCACGGAAGGAACGGCTGTACGCGATCGCCGCAGCTCGGTTCTACGCGGTAGCTCTCCTTGTATATCGTCCTTGCGGCGAATTCGGCTCCGTGTGGGAACAGAATGTTACCGCTAGGCTTGATGGGTTTCTCCGTGCAGAGTTCTTCGTTTTGCAGAAAACTTTGGGAGTAGGTCGTCTGTCCGCACATCGCTACGTCTGGAGGTCTTTTTGAAAGGAATTGAAGGTTTCTCACGTGAACGAAGTATGCGTTAGCTTTCGAGTTCGGTGAAAGATGCCTGTAAAGGAAGAACCGAGAACGGAGTACCTGTACGTTGGCTTGATCTTCCAAGGACAGGACTCCTTTTCTTGAACTTGAACCGGCTGATAGCTCAACTTTTGTGTGGTCTCATGCCGCACCGGTTCGCTGGGTGGCCGGTACACCCTTATCGGCTTGAAGTTGAGCGTCGGCTCGACGTAGCCTGGATCCGCATAAGAGAGTCTCGCGGTGGTGCCGGCGTCCAATTTGCCGGTGCTCATACGGATATGTCCGCAAGGAACTATGAGCTCCGGTTTCTCGACGTGTTTGCGAGAGAAATCCTGGCGAACCGTGGTGACGTGTTCCATGCGACCTGTCCCAATCATTGGCCTGACACCATGCACGAGAAACGAAAAGAGAAAGAGAGAGATCCTCGTCGCGCGGAGAACCAGCGCGTCTTTTCAGTTACCTCTGTTTCGGTAGAATCGGCCTTGTCCTGGGTATAGGGCCATCGGTGGGTTGTTTGTAGCTCAACTTGTTGGTCGTTTCGTCGGAAAACTTCCCTTCGAACTTTCCGAGAGCTGGAGTCGGCCGAATCGGTTGGGATCGACTGTGCCGTTTGTCGCCATGGTCCACGCTCAAATAGGACACGTGGTAAGTGGTATCCGTATCGAGCAGCTTCGAGGGCGGGCAATACTTTCTTTCCGGCGCGAACGATTTTACTCGCAACGGTTGCACGTATCTCTTTGTGCACTGTTGAGGGAAATGAGTAGAGATTGTTATTCCGCGGGAGATTTCGATGAGTTTTATATGTATATAAAACAGGGTGTTTCGTTTATCTGATAACGGAAATATCTTGTGACGCACTGAAGTTACGAAAAAAATTTGCGTACAAAAATTGTTTGGTATGAAGGCTACAATCATCTTAGTTTTATTTTTTTAGGACTAGAATGGTGGGAAGGGGGATTTCAAAGTCAAATTAAGTTTTTCATCATCAAGATATGACCTTGAAAACTCAGGGAAAAATACATTGAGGAGAACATAACATCTGCAAAGCGTTCACCTTGTGAAACCACTTACATTGCATTAAAAACACTTTTTATATTATCAGTGACGACTCATCACAAATAAAGAAGATATTTAGGTGGACCACACTATATATTATAATATATGTATGTATAGTATTATTGATGTATGAATTTTACCTATAAATATGTAATATACACATGTATTGTATATTTCAATTATACATAGTTTGTTTTCCAAAAAAGATGTATTTTCATTCAAGTTGTTAATGAATTTTGATTACTACGAGATTAAAGATGATTATCTGATTCAGTAAAATTTGTTTCTTTATTAAATATACTTTAGAATACTTTAGATTGAAGAACTAAATGCTTAGTCCCGCGGGATTCAAATAAATCCCGCATCTGTCCCGCAGGATTCAAATTAGCACGGAAGGATCGCGTTACCCGAACATTGCAAGGACAGTCCAGCGGTTTCCTAGGCGGCAACTGTGGTCTCTTCGTGTTAATCTCCACCACTTCCATTTTGCTCTATCTCCACTCGATTTCCCACGTTACAAATTCAAGATATTCAACTCGCTTCCGACGAGATCCCAAGTTAAAATTCGTCGCGGTACGCGCGTAAAAACAGAAATGTACAAAAAGATGAAACGTTTCATCGCGCGACGTTGACGAAGCGGAACATTTCACTGGATTGCATCTTTGAAGTCGGTTTCAAATAAACGATATTTGAACAAAAGCAACGTAACATCAATCGTCGACGTGTATGTACGATGAACTTGATCGAATACCGTCTACCGCACTACTGTACGGACGTATATGTACATATCTACATACATATGTATGTATGTGCATCCCTTTGAAACTATAGTAAATCGTAAATTGAAATTTTCCGTGTGTTAGCCACCAATAGTAAATTTATTTCCTCATATTTGTCGATTAAAAATATAATATGTTTGCATTAGAGATGCATTGACGAATAATGACACGGCCTCTAACTATTAGATCACAGATGATTTTTCAAGATCCGTCTCGAGTTGTCTGGAGTATTTGTTTTCGGTGGCACCTAGCGAAGACACGTTGATGGCGATGAGTCCGTAAACATGATCCGGTACGAGTTAATACGTTTGCACAGAAGGCGAACGTACCATGAGAATACAGCTACACAGAGTACGTAGAGTATTCGTGTTTCGCTAAGGGGGTGGTACCATGATTACGATAATATATACGTACGTGTACATATATGTATGTAGCAAAGACAAGTTGCTGCCTGTGTCCGTTTCGATGCTTTCCGTTGAAACGCGAAGCATATCGAGAAATGATTACTTTAACAATACATATATTTACTGTATACAAGATAATTCATACTATGACCGATATTTTTGTCTCGTTCGAATGAAACAAAAGCGTTTTAAGTAAAAGATAAATTAGACTTAGAGGCGTAGACGTAGACGCAGACACTGTCGTCGATCTGATCTTCCAACGGAGGTAGTAATGCGGAATAATATTAAAAGATAGACAGAACAAATAATAAGATGATATTTGCGTTACACTGAATAGCTTTTTTCTCAGTCGACACACACACACACACAATTGACCGATGTCGTTTCAACACCAAGAGAAGAAGGGACTTTTGTTCTGGAAGCGCTGTGTAAACGTGTCGGAAAACGAGAATAATCTCGGTGCTCCGTTCCCTTTGGCCCTGTGAACGGAAAGCGTAAAACGTGAATAATAATAAATACACAAAGTAACGACTAGAGTGCGGATCTTTATGCATTTATGGTTTCTGAAAATTTCCAAAATATGGTGGAATATAAGATTTGACAGAATTTAGTACAAATTTTATTTTTTTGACATTTGCAAAGTAAAATTCGTCTAGAAAAATTGAGAATTGCATAAACATTCGCAGTCTAGTAACGACTGTAGAGAAACAGAGAAATAAATACTTTTCGACGATCACAGCAGGCATTTGAACCAATTGCACTGGGCTTTTGGCATCCTTTAAAGCTTGTTGCAAGTTTAAGATCTGCCCCCTCATCACGCTCATTTGTTTATCAAAGTGGTGCCGATCGAAACCTTTATCTTGCTACAAAAACAAGAATACCTCGATTTGATAAGGTTGATTCATGATCGTCTTACTTCGTACTTACTTTGAACAATTGATACAAATCATCGCAAAGATCTTGCACGAAATTTTGGTCGGAGAGCTGAGGTAGCACGAGCTCTCTCGTTACTTCGCTGAAAGGTTGCTTCGCTTGGCTCAACCATGCCCAGTGGTAAGGGTAGGCTCGCCAAGAATCGGGATGTTTGAAGGGAAAGGCTAGCCCGTTGTCTATCGCGGCAATTTTGACATCGCTCTGTTCCGGTTCGGCCTTTGCCGCAACATTGTCGTACTTGATCAACCAATTGTCGTTACCTTAGGAAAATTGGTAATGCATTTAGAATTACAAACACTAAGAAGTTTCTCAATTTTCGAGTTGATTAAATACCTCGATCTGTATTCCTAATTATGTAGTCCAGTATAACTAAACGTTCGAACTGAAGTTGAAATTCTCTACTGAGACGCGGCGACAGAGGCTCGCTTTCCCACCGTCTCAACCAAAAATCAGCGTCTTTATAGCTATCCACGAACACTTGAAACGAGCCAACTTTTGGCGGTAGACCGATACGATTGAAGTGAGAGCCTACCGTGGGAAACTGATCCATGATCGCTTGCTTCATCCGGGCTTTTTGACGGTCTAAGCGTGGGTAGTTAAATGTTTTACTGACAAGTTTAACTACTCTAGTATTTGGAACTATGCCGAGACCTAATTTACGGTCAACTAAACTTGCACCAGCCTCGCTTAAATATCCCTGATTCGGTATCAAACAACTTCTTCCGAAACAACAAGGACAACAAAGTTTGTGCATCCATTTTGTCCACTTTGGATTTAATCTACCGTAAGGTTCTTCATCTTTTGGTTTGAATACACCTATTATTTTCTGAAAATTATCCACATTTCTTATCGTTATTGTTTGCCGCTGCAGTGTAACTAGATTCGATAACAATGTTATACCTTACCCCAGCAGGATTTTTTACAAAGTAGCTCCCACTGGAGCCTTGGTATATTCTTTCAGGAAAGATTCCATTGTCTATCGCACATTCGGCCTGCCATACCAATTCAGAAAATTGTGGATCGTCTGTAAAATGCTTAGGATTAATGGATACGTTTATTATTTACGTACGCTGCACAGTGGGGCGAAACGACTTGATAGTGTCTGCGAGGCATCACTAAAAATTGCTGTTATTCAAAATATTGTTTACATTATTAAATATATCGGTATCTAATCAATTACTAAACATCTAGGTATTGTATGAAGTGTTATATTAATTTCATATCTAGAAAATGTACAGAATCATAGGGAATGGAAACATTCTAGCTGGGAAGAAATGTTTAATTTTCGAGTTAAGAGTGTAGTCTCATTTCCTTGCTGCCTTCTCATTTCTCGATAATGCAAAGATGGGCTTTTCCAGTAGTCATCCTGAAAAGTCTTATTTTTACGTTTACGAGGCGTTATTTGCATTATTCGGCAGGATGTAGCTGTCACAGCTTTATGAAAATAGCTACATGCACAGCTTTTAATGCAAATTACAGTGGTGACAGCTACAGTTACAGGGTGACAGCAGCCTAGATTAATCTCTTATCCAGCGCTTTTAACTACTGAAACACCCTATCTTTGCACTATCCAGAAATGAAAAGGTAATCCTTGCAATCCTGGAAAAAGAAACAAGTCTATCCTCTTAATACCGCTAAAAGTAACAGGACATAAAGGTCATAATGTAACAATTAACTTGTAAAAAATACAGTATATAAAGTAGAAGCAAAGTTATGGATGTTTTATCACCATTGGCTCATTTTATCCCACTGTGCGCTCTTCACTTATTGTTTGAAAATAAGATTACGAACCAGGAAAACGATTGAATGTAACATCTAACTCCAAGCGACCGAGGAGAGGCTGACTCTCCCGGTCGATTCCAGGGGAATCAATGGCTATGGGTTGTTCGTTGCTCGGGTTTGGAACAAATTCAACCTCCGGTATTACTTCGGAGCTCTCGTTGCTGTTCACTGGTACACAATTATTGGATACGACGGATAAATCTACAAGCGCATCAGTTTCCACCAGGGCAGACGTGTTGGTGTTATTCTGGCTATGGTATTCTCTATAAGGCACGTGCAATTGCCGCTGTTCGGAGTCGCTCATCACAACCGAATCTGCTCGTTGAACGGCAGATTCTTTTACGTCGCCGATCGTGTTTGGGATCGTTCTCGCGATAATCCTATCCTATCTGTTTGCCCACATTCCTGTACCACTTGTCAGTGACGCGTTCAATCGAGTACTTGTCTCCGAAATATTTTCACCGTTAAAAACCGTGACACGGTCATTGCGACGTTAATACAGCCATGCCTTTGTCGGTTCTCGCGTACCTGCTAATTCATCGGAATTACTTATTAAATCGGAATATGTTTTTCTAACAAGTTTGAGCAGCACTGTTTAACCAACAAGCAACAAGACGAACTACGATTCGTCATACCAGCAGACGATATCAGCTGATAGGATTAACGCCATACTTAATTCTTACTAGACCTTTTTTGTGCGCCTTTGGGTATGTTTCATAAAGAGATTGCGGATCTTTATGTAAAATAATAATTGTCTAAATTCAATGTTATTTCTTCCCGAGGAGAAATCATGTATTGACAACTTCAATTTTTTTTTAACTTTCAAACAATTTTGAATTCCATCTACTCAATTCTGCTATAAATGCATAAAGATCGGCAGTGTATTCATAAATAATAAATAATTTTTTTCTCGTTATGTTAATGTACTTACAAGAAACACGCGGCCGACAATATTGTATTTATCTGGATTCTACCCGTTCCTGATGATCTTTTAATTTTAACGATTTCGGAACATACTGGAAAATATGTTTTATATTTGAAAACGAAAATTTGTACTGCCGATCTTTTCTTCGTGACACACGTGATTACTAAACAGAATTTCGAAAATGATGTACGACGTTTTTCATGAAAATTTTCCGCGTAGAATCCCGCCGACCAATCAGCACGGGGTACATCGTATTGAAGCGTGAACACGCGCAAGCAAAGTATTGTAATTAGAAAGATAACGAATGAAATAGACCTTTTTGTGCGTCTTTGGGTATGTTTCATGTACTTACAAGAAACACGCGGCCGACTATATTGCATTTATCTATATTTCAGCCGTTCCCGATGATCTTTCAATTTTAACGTTTTCGGAATATACTCGAAAATATGTTTTATATTCGAAAACGAAAACTTGTACTGTCGACGGTGTCTTATTCGTGACACGCATGATTAATTATTAAACAGAATTTCGAAAATTATGTACGACGTTCTTCATGAAAATTTTCCACGCAGAATCCCATCGACCAATCAGCACGGAGAACATCGTATCGAATCGTGAACTCGACAAGCAAAGTAATTAGAATAATAACGTTGTGGTAATGGTAATCGCGCGTGTAAACATATCGCAGTCGTGCGTGATATCCGTAGCCGCGTACGTCGGCCGTTTCTTCGAGGAGCTACGGATTACCTTGAACCTCGTTCGGTTAACAATTAAATCCTTCTAATTAAGGTCGTGATGTATCTTTCGCGCGATTATTCAAATAATTTTCATAATTTAATTATTGAAACTTATCTCGCACGGCATTTCTCGTCTTTATTACTTTGCAATAAAGATTGTCGTTCGGTTATTCACGATCGATCGAATTATAATTCTCATAATTCAACGTAACAATAGACACTTTTATTTATATTCTTATTTATTTAATTTATTCGCGATCACTCATGTAAATAAATACTTCACTTGAAGAAATACTTGATATTTATATATTTATACACGTATATACATACGTACATATATAAAAATAAATAAATATATACACACACATATAAGCGCACATAAAGCAAAAAAAACTAAATTGTATATAAAATTTTTAACATCAAATTTCATGAAATTTAATCATTATCTTTGCAATTAATGTATCCTGCAAAGAACAAAATGTTTCTCGTATGTGTAACCGTGGGTCTTGTATTATTGGCCTCTACTAAGTACCGCAGAAACGTGTTCGATAGCGTCAAAAACATTTATCGAAGCATCAAGAGCAAAAACTACAAACAGGAATCCAAGAGAAAGGACATTAACATTGCAACGGACAAGATTATTTTGGCAGATACTCCGGAAAAATGTGATTACGCCGTTCAGCGTATTCGCTGGTAAGTCGAGGAGACTGTCTATATTTTGATTATGGATGTCAAGTACATACCAATGTTGTATTTACATTTTTTCTGAGATGTAGTACATTCCACGCCGATTGAGAATGGCAACCATGTTTGTACTCCTGTCTCCAAATGATTTCTTACGTTAACTATTGTATTGAAGTATTAGATGATTGCATAAGTTCTTGCCCAATTTGAAAGTAAAATTCTATGTTTAAATTTTAGAGAATACAGCTTTATTAATTGATTATGCAGCCACTATTTTTTTCTACAGTTAGAAAATCAGGCACGAATTTATGCAATCATGCGATATTACTTATTCTTATAATTCTAAGTAAAAATTATTATGTTGAAGCAATTTGTCCAATGATGTATTGGGCATTGACTGCGAATGGGCCAACGAAGGACCTGTTTCTCTGCTCCAGCTTGCTACATTTAATGGAGTATGCGGTCTATTTCGTATTGGGCAAATTGGATATGTTCCTAAAAAATTGAAAGTAAGACGCTTCCGATTGAGATTCGCTAAATATAAGGGTTAACAGATATAAACGTAGGACTATTTTTTAGGAATTGCTGGCGAGCAAGCGTATTCTTAAAGTTGGAGTTGCTTCGTACGAAGATGGTCAGAAGATAACAGCAGATTATGGATGTAGAGTTTGCGGTACTCTGGATTTAAGGTCATTGGCAGAACGCTCGAGGCTACCAAGTCCAAAGAGCTTGGCTGCGATGAGTTTAGAATATTTAGACGTAGAAATGGATAAATTGATAGAAGTAAGATGTGGCAATTGGAATGCTGACACTCTTACAGACGAACAAGTAGCGTACGCTGCTTGTGATGCGATTGCGTCTGTTCTTATTTATGACCAGGTAACGTAATAATATTATACTGCGGATCTTTATGCAAAATAAAAATGTTTTGCATTGATTGTGGTAAGCAACATTACAACATTCTTGAATTTCTTAAACCTTTTACTGTTTTATGTTTCACTCAACCAATTTCTTCGTAAATGCATAAAGATCCGCAGTCTAGTAATAATCTGGTGAAAGAAATTCCCTGTCATAATGAAATTGTCTTATATGTTTTAGATCGTGCAAAGAATAAAGGAAAGGTACTCTTTGTGGGAAAATTTCGTAAACTATATAAAATGTGTGTGTAATAAAAACATAAATACTCAATTTTATTGTATACCAAATGCTATAATCGATACGAGGTAACAATTCTCATTCTCTGTTCTGGATATAATAACGAATCAAGAATGATTTAACCATAAACTCTTTGTTTTAGGTTCAAGGCTCAGCAAACACACGCAAACGTTGATCAAAAGAACGTTAAAAACAGTAAACCCGATGCGCTTAAGCAAGGCTCGGAAGCTAATGATATCATTGTACGTACGAGCAGTATACCTACAAGAAATAAACCACTTTATCACAACTGTTATTTGCAAGCTCCGGATGGAGACATATTGTGTACGTGTGATCGTAAGAAAGCGGAATGGTACATTACCAAAGGATTAGGAGAAATGATCCAACAAGAACCATTCACTGTGAGATTAAAATTCGAACCTTCCGGTCGTGCTTTGGGAGAGGTAGGAAAGTACTATACGCAGATCAAGGTCAATCAATGCGTGGTGTGCGGAAGTGCGGAGAAGTTCATTAGAAAAAGCGTAGTGCCTAAAGAATATCGTAAATACTTCCCATGTAAGTTATGGAAATTGCAAGTAAATTCGACATCAGTGAACGAAGTGGTAAAATTTGTTAAATATGTTTCAGTGGTGATGAAAGCGCACCAGTCTCATGATATATTATTGTTATGTCCGATATGTCATGAGATAAGCAACTGTCATGATCTGCAGCTCAGAAGAAAGCTGGCAGACATATGCGACGCACCTCTGGCTGGTCCGCTGACGCACATACGCAACAAATACGTGAACAATTGCAGAAAACTGCATTCGGCCATTAAAGCGTTAACGGAAAAAGCTACTTTACCCGACGTACGACGCAAGGAATTAGAACATTATATTTTAGAATGTACGGGTCAGTCGCAGGTCACGCCGTTTTTTCTTGATGTGTTGACTAAAGAGTTGAAGAATGATATGTTCTCAGTGTCCAAAAATGACCAGTCCCAATGTCAACCCCATGGCTTGAAGGTACGAACGACAAGTTCAGGTCTCAATGTTTTATTAACAAATAAAAAATTTGTGAATCAATTGCAACACAAAGGAGCTATAGATATGAACTTATATTTTTCACTTATAATTTTAATTTAATGAAAATAATATATTAATATTTCTGAAGTTTTCTAATCTCTGCACTATTGTACTGGTACCCGCCAATTTTTGTCAGAAATGCATAAAACCTGGAGTCTAGTTATTACACATTCTTGTCTATAGGTGGTCCAGTACTTCGAGAAAAGGGAGGGCGGCTTGGTAGAATTGGAACGTATATGGAGAGAACATTTCCTTGTAACCATGAAACCAAAACATTTGCCCAGTCTGTGGTCTGTTTCTCACAATCAGGAGAGGCTAATTATTCGTCAATCGCAGAACAGAATCGAGCCGCAAGACGCGATAGCAGCGGGCTTGAAGTACTGAAAATTTTTTAGTATTACGTAACGAAAAGGACTCGTATATGAGCGAGTACTTGTATATTAGAATACCGTCACACAAACCAATGTGTCTCTTAATAACATGCATTTATGTACATATATATTTATATTATTTATATACATACATCTACGTACAACGTCTATCAATGATTTCTCATTTCTCACCTACTTTTCTGTGTCGAAAATAATAATACGCGGAGATTAGATACCTTTCGAAGTTACTACTTACAATAAGATGACTGTCCTTATTTTAATATTTTAATAGTTAACAAAATACAGTCTGTGCAATCTTGTTCGATAGCATATTTTGTACTATTTATTTATAATTAAAATATAGGTAATTAGTTATAATATGTCTATATACAGAGATTTCGGAGAGATACAGCAATTAAATTTGGACTACAAAAGCAGCTAAGTTAAGGTTGTTTGGTTGTTTCTTGATGCGTAGAATTTGTCTTTGGTGGAGGTACGGTCGTGTTTTTGAGCTCTTCGTCTATACGTTCTTTAGCACGTACGATTTTCGATTGAATGTAAAACGAACCACCCTTGGATCTGTCGTTAACCTCCATGAGATACTTATAGTTACGCTCTATAACGTCTGCCTGGTCTATTTTATCAACATTAAGAATACGTAACGCTTCGTCCAAAGTAATTCCAGCTTTAGAATCGGCAGCTACATGTTGAGCCCCTCTGGTTCCTCCGCCAGCTCTGCGCGCAGCTTCCTGACTTGCTGCGATCTCTTGTCGTAGCGCGCGAGCAAATGCTTTGCCTACGACCCGCGTGCCCATAACTATCACCTGTATCAAGTACTTCGCCATAACCTCTTCTTTCAGGTTAGGAACGGCTGTCGATATGATCCTTCACGTATACTTTCTCTATGCACATTTACGCCTGCAAAATCATTTGTTCTTAGAACATTCATTTGACAGAATCTTTGGACAATGACACTACCTCACCTCAAAACTTTACGGACGTACTTTCGTGCATTACACCATGCAACGTGTGTTTGCGGCATTTCCGGACCTGATTGCACGATGCCCCCAGTCCCAGCATACACCATATACGATGTACCACATAACCTACAACCTAAATACTTATTGTTAGAAATGTATTATTTATGTAGAGTGTCCACACATGTTGTACCAAATTGTCAATAGAAACATTAGAAACGTACATATGTAAGAATATATATATGTATAGGTATGCTATTCCGAAAATGGTCGCAATTCGATACAGATTTTTTAATTTACAAGAGGTATTCACTATATATAAATATGATGAATAAGAGTTTTATCAGTAATTTATTTTTTACATTTAAATTTATAATTATATAGTACAATTATTTGTTTCTCTATCGACGAATCGTCGAAGAATTTCTGTCGGGTTAACATTTTGTATTGGCTTTTTACAGACACGTTTACAAAAATGAATTATCTCTTGAATCGTTTTAATTGTTCTTAGTTTTATTAATCGGTAACATTATATGTACAGTTTGTTGGTCAATTTTAATACGAAGTCAAATAGAATCTGTCCCTTTGAACTTTTTTCTCATAAAATAGAATAGAAATAGTCGTTACTCTATTAATGCACTTCGAATATTAAATACATACTCAGGCAGGTATCTGTTGTCTATTAAAGTATTTCAGTGCATTAGTTGCAGAAGTAAGTACTAGATTATATACAGGATGAGTTAGATTCACTAAATTTGTATTTTGCGATCCGATAATTAAAGGTCGTGGAGAATTTTGGGCAATAGATAATCCGCTGAGAGCGTAACATGTGTGGTACATATCCGAGATTCTAAAATAGATAGAAATATTTAGATAAACTTTTCGGTACAATACTTATTGCATTAAACTGTAACAGTAGCATTTTCATACTTCTCAGGTTTATCCAAAAGGCCGCCGTAGGGATGCTGGCAGCAAATTAATAAATACTCTTGTAAGGCCTCTTGGTTGAACAACCAGTAGTTAGAATTGAACACTTTTCTCTGTTTCGTTAAAATCGCGTGTATCAATGAAAGAGCTCCACCTTGCCAGAAGGAATAGCAACCGTCTACTACTTTATTCGGCCGTCCTTGAAATCCGCCTTCCAGTCGCATTTGTCTGTTCACCGTCCATCTCTAACAGAATATAATATCGGAAAAATTAAGAAAAATTAGTACACTATATAAACGCATAGAATTCACAGTTTAGTCATTATGCTTTAAGTGGGTGGAGTCGTTTCCACGATTGCAAGGGTATTCGACAGCATACCCTTAGTAGCTATCGCAGCTTTATGAAAATAGCTACATGCCCAGCTTTATGCTTCCGAATAATGCAAATTACATCTCGTAAACGTAAAAATAGGACTTTTGAGGACGACTGCGGCCTAGATTAATCTTTTATCTAGCGCTTTTGACTACTGAAAAACCCCATCTTTACATTATTAAAAAATTGCAATCCTGGAAACGAGAGTATCCCCTTAAGGTATTCTATATTACCAGCAACGACTTTAAATGGCAAAAATCAGTTTTCCCAAGAAGTACAAGGGATGCTAGCCCGCAATACGTGTATCCACCATGGGCTTCCATGCCAGGACAACCTCCG
The DNA here is from genome assembly GCA_028455605.1 of Lasioglossum malachurum. Classification (NCBI taxonomy): domain Eukaryota; kingdom Metazoa; phylum Arthropoda; class Insecta; order Hymenoptera; family Halictidae; genus Lasioglossum; species Lasioglossum malachurum. The sequence goes on from JAQQRU010000033.1 coordinate 59,718, forward strand.
ATACCACCTTCCCAAGTCTGACATTTAGCTATCCAGTCCTCACATCCCTTGAACATTTCAGGAGTATACACGTTTGTCAATTTTGCTACAGCGAGCGCACAGTATATACCCCTAATGTCTACTTCTCCGTCGACGTGTAAACTGAAAGAACCGTCTTCGCCGTGTAGAGACGTTAAAAAACGTTTGAGCGCTTTCCTACAACCAATATAGACATTTTCTATTTACAGAATCATTTTGGTACAGCCAGATGTGTCTTTGCACAATGTATTTCCTTATACCTATCAATTACTTGATACGCTTCATGAGTGCCGATGATACATAACGCGTTTACCGCCGCATAAGTAGTGGCCAAATGAGGATACTGGCCTGGACCTCCTCCGAATCCTCCTTCCGGCGACTGACATTTAGCTAAGAAACCGGCGATTCTAGAATGCTCTTCGTCGTCTAAACGATATCCTAAGATTTGAAGAGAATGTAAGATCCAGTAACACAACCATGGTCTGCTACAATCCAAAGACTAAACAGCAAAGCGTATACATGAGTACGGATGACAAATATGGAAGTAGTATAAAGAACTAAACAAAGAACACTTACTTCGAAAGTTACATCGAGATTGGTTATCAGCATCTTTAATTTCTTTAGATGTTTCTGCGTCATTAAAGTAGGTGAATGACTTAATTTGTAATATTTAAGTATATTATTCTCCACACATTCCTGCGAACAAAATTCAGACAAATATGTATATATATCCCTTTGCACTCGGAGATATCTTAACTGGAAAATTAAACATTTCTTCCGTCCTAGAGAATATTTCCATTTCCAATGATTTTTTAAATTTGGTGGATACTTAATGTTTAATAATTAATTAGTAGACTTCAGATCTTTATGCAAAAGTTTGTGCATCAATTGCAATACACAGGAACTAAATATAAATTTATATTGTTCACTAACAATTTTAATGTAGTAAAAATAATATGTTGATACTCTCAAAGTCTTTGAATCTCTATTTTAAATTGCATTTAGTCGTTTTTGTCATAAACGCATAAAATCCTGTGTCTATTGATTAGATACCAACATATCTAATAATTTATTTATATATAATGTAAACAATATTTTAAATAATGGTACAGCAATTTTTAGTGGCGCCTCAGAGTCGCCACTTGAGGGATATACATATAATAAGGAAAAATGTACCTGTTCGACCGATGTTTTGGTTTTGTGATCTTCGTCATCTTGCTTTTGTTCTAACACTTCGGCGTAACTTCTAATACAAGGTTCATCGAGTTCATTGAACATTGAATCCCACATAATCTACCGAACGCACCGATACGTCGTATCAAACTGGATAGTAGAAAATTATGCGTTCGAATTGGGGAAGAAAGGGACTATGAAATTGATTAAATTTCACAGTAACTGTATGGTATTCATGGTAAACGTGCAGTAATTACGCGAAGGGTTATTAGAACATAGAAGTTCCGTGATACTAACTAAAATGTATATTATAGAGACAGTTCGAAAAGAACTGTGCGTGAATAACCTTACTTAGTTACTCTGCACAATTTATCAAAATACGTAACAACATAGTTGTCCACTCCAGTCTGATAATCCGAGAGTCGCCAGACCTCTCTTATATCGCGATAATCAATGGCATTCGAATTTCGAATCTCTGTAGGAATTAGGGATAACGTGAACAGAGACGATGCTTCTCTGACGTGAACTGCTACTTTTCGATCATTCGTGATTCGTGATTCAATCACTAATCTGATTTTGACAAAAACGCGATATAATAACAGTTATGCTCTTCGCCAATCAGAAGCGATCACGGACATCACGAATCACTGTGAAAAATCACCGTGATTGGGAACGAACGTGGTCGAATGAAATCAGAGACTATTGTATATATATATATATATATATATATATATATATATATATCATATGTATGCATAAAAGAAATTGTCTGCACTTTTGCGATTTCAAAATCGAGAGGAAGAATTAATTTTTTTCTTTTTTAAATACTGAAATGTAAGGTACGGACAGAGGGTATACTCTCTGGTACGGAAAAGAAAATTTTTATATACAGAGCCGTCAGCTTGGACAAAATTCACTTGACTCTCCTTATCGGATACTTACCTCTTCGTCGTCATGTTTCGCGCGTACGTACCAGGAGTCTAGAATGCGCGCAAAAAAATAGGTGGCACGAAAATTGGTCTTTCTGTCCTTGTCTTACGCGATGGAAGGATAGGGTGAGGGTAAAATCTATTGTACAAAATGACATCGATT
>JAQQRU010000036.1:0-17000 GCA_028455605.1 Lasioglossum malachurum
TCAAAGTATTGAAGTGCTAGTCTTTTTTTCGCAGGCAGCCATTGGGCACAGGAAATGGTCTGGTGCATCGCGAACGATTTTAACTATAAAAACGCAGAAACCATGCTGATCCTGAGGAATCCTCTGGTCGAGTGAGTATCCGACTTCCCGATAATTGCGCAATTTAGCTGTCGAAAATAAATGTTCTGCTTGCTCGTCTCTGGACGTTTTAAAATGCTAGCGGTGGCTATAAGGAATTGACTACGATAGAAATAAACTAAACTAAACTCGATCGATTTAAACTAGATGGATTTCCTTTGTAAGAAACGCGGTGACTAGATTAATCGGAATGCTCGTTTAGGGGCTCGAGCCTAATAGTCTCCGGGGACTACGTGGAGTGGTTCGCGAAGTTAGGCGACTCGGTGAAGAACGTGGAGAACATGCCTCGAGCGAGATACATTAAGTCTCATCTGCCTAGCGATCTTTTACCGCAACAGATCCATGAGAAAAAGCCGAAGGTCTGTGCGTTTAATACGAAAAGAAAAGTGTGATTGCACACTCACGCGGAATGATGTTTTCAGGTCATCTACGTCTCAAGAAACCCGAAAGACACCTGCGTCAGCTTCTATCACTATTGTAGGACGTTTCACAACATCACCTGCAGCTTCAACGACTTCGCAGAATTGTTCCTAGAAGGCAATAGTGAGTTCTAGCCTTGTAGTTGATCGGTAGACTGCGGATTTTATGCATTTATGACAAAAATGGGTGCATGAAATTGTTCTAGAACAATTTATTCCTATCGATTTGATCTATCGTTCGTTGTGTTGTCTGTTAAAGCGCCGATGGGCTCGTATTGGGATCACGTGCTGAAGTTCTGGTCGATGAGAGACAACGACAATCTGTTGTTCCTAACGTACGAGGAGATGAAAAAGGTATGAATTGTTCGCGGAAAGATCGATGACGAATAGCGACAGGTGCACCATTGATCTATTTTTAGAACCAAGCAGAAGCGATTAGGCGGACTGCGAAATTCTTGGGAAAGACAGCGTCGGAAGAGCAAATTAAGGGCCTCTGCGAGCATCTCGAGTTCTCTAAAATGGCAGCGAACCCGGCAATCAATCTGGAGCACATTATGCCACAGAAGGACGTTCCCGAGGACAGCAAGTTCATCAGGAAGGGCAAGGTCGGCGACTGGAGGAACTACATGTCCCAGGAGCTGTCCCAGAGGTTCGACGAATGGACAGAGAGAAAATTAAGTGGCAGCGGACTAGATTACAACAAGTACACCATCTCCGGCGACGAAGAGTGAACGGCAGCGTCATCGGAAACTGCAATATTCTACGCGACTAGACCTTGCACCGTCTGTGTATGCAAGATAATTATATTTCTCGACGCGATGCGATCAATGTATAACAAATGTATGTATTATATAACGAATGCGTGTTTCGACGCGAACGCAAGCTGCACGTGTACGCGTTCCGAGCTGAGAAAAATGTATTAGACGATTAAAGGGAAGCCTGCGCATGACGTGTCCCCGGAGTAAATTAATTAACGCCTCCTGATTCGGCCGGCGATGGAAACGTTTCGTTCACAATGGAAGACCATGGTTTTCTACGAATGGCTACTGGCTTCCGTCATTTTTCGACGCTATTCTCTATTGTTAAGCGCGAAGACTAAGAATAAAGTTCGGAAATTCTATACCAAGACAATGAGATATCAGTCTTTACAGATCGAAGAGCATATGGTGTTGACGCTGGATCAAGGTGATTGGTACTTGATTTGTAGTTCGACATGTATAGAAAGGAGCAGAAAAAGTCTCGGAGGCGTGGTTTAGGAGGTATAACGAATTGCTATTTGCTAATTAGCATTGCAGATTTACACTGCAGTGATTTACAGCGGGGCTTTATAGGATATAAGCGAATCGTTTATTTGTGAAAATAATATGATTCTATATCCACGATCATATTTGTCAATTTTTTAAAGTAAAACTAATCAAATTCCAACAAAATTTATTCCGCTGAGAAATATTAACTTTACTCGAAATTACAATTGTTCGAAGTAAACGATTCGATTCACCGCAGGCGACGGAGCAGCGGGCGCCTCGAATTAATTAGAAGAGGAAGAGGATAATTAACAGAAGAAGGAGGGACAGTATGGGTGTTTAAAAGAAGTGAACAAGGATTGTTTTGATCGATTAGTTATTGTTCGTGGTCCGAGAAACTAGTCGCAGTCTCAAGTAATATTTCAAGAGCGGCGCGGATTCTTATCCAACGTGCCCGACACGCGCGACGTTGCATCAGTGATGAGATATTGGCAAAGTATGCTCGCGCATGCGCGCCCAGAACAGTAACGTATCTATATTATGAGGAAAAGGTAGTGGAGCAGTGATATTGGCGGGAAAGTTCCGGACAAATTGACTCCACTAAACTAATTTACTAATTTAGTAAACTAATCCTTCTAATGTCTCAACAAAAAACTCAAGCTGTTGGGTGAAATTCTTGTAAAAGTTATTCGTTTGTAAGTACACATGTTATACATTCATGTTTCACAATCGAATGATAGCAATTTTTAAAAATTTTGTTGGTGACCAAGGTACTCTATTTTATCCAGAATTCTATTTGACTGATGCTAAAATCGCCGCGCGTGCGTTAGGAAACCTGGCCAATATCTCATCACTGCGTTGGATGTCAAAGCAAAGATGGCGTTGATTCGTGTTGTGTCAGGTGTTTAAAGTTCCTTTAAAATCCCTCCGGAGTCTGACATTGCACGCGGCATTGACACTTCATCTTGTAATTTACGGCAGCCGTGATCCTATTGCGTACCATCAGCTCTGGGAGAAGCATAAACGCGTCTGTCAATAGTCACGTGTAACAGTGGCCGCAACTCGCAGCTCAGCGCTTAACCTCAGCAGTCGCAAAGTGTTACAGGATTGTCAGAAATACCCGTATCGTTTTCCATAAACGGGCATCGATGTGATCTTCTCTCTCCGAAAGAAATCATTGTTCCTCATCCGACGTGGAATTCGTTCTAACCAAACGTGACGTCAACGACGATTTTCTTGGCAGTTTGTGATCACCCTACACCGCAGAGATCTCTCCTCTCAGTTTTAAATCACCGAGTTTTCTATCCTCTCCGAGCTGCTGATTATATTCGATTGAATGCTGGTTAACTTCACACCTGGGTGAAATGCCTAAGATAAGAACCAGGCAGCCGAATAGCCTGTGGTTAAGGCAGCGTGAACTTGGGATCAAGTTCCCCCTAGGACATGCGGACCGTTTTCACAAGACTCTGTACTCTTCGATACAGCCTGTCATCTCCTGGGATCATGCGCTTGCCTCCCCGCCCCATGGGGGTGTCTTCAATTTGGAGTATTCTCCGGATGGGTCAGTCTACTCTTCGTTCTTAGATCTATCGAAGCTGGAACGTCAGAGTCATTTCGTAATATAAACTCTTTTATTATGTTCCAGTTCGCTCCTACTGGCAGCGTGCGAGAGAAAAGCAATTTTAATGTTCGACCCCCTCAGGAGGAGGTTGATCCACGCGATAGAAAATGCTCACGATGACTGTGTCAATTGCGTTAGGTGCGTACGATACACTTAAGAATGATATTCGAATCGATGTATGATTATAATTGTTTTTTAAATAGGTTTTTAGATCAACGTATGTTCGCAACATGCTCAGACGACAGTACCGTAGCTCTGTGGGATGCTAGGAATCTGAAGCAGCGGATCAGGACACTGTACGGGCACTCGAATTGGGTGAAGAATATAGAGTATAGTCCCAAGGACAGTCTTTTGCTGACCAGCGGTTTCGATGGCAGTATATATACATGGGACATCAACACGTTTACCGAAAATAGTATTCTTTACACTCGTGTCTTCCACACGAATGGACTGATGCGAACGAGACTTAGTCCGGACGCGAGTAAGATGTTGATTAGTACTACTTCTGGATACCTGATTATCATCCACAACCTCAAATTGAGGACACTGTCGCAGGACCTGGCAGGATTCCGAGTGAGTTCAACTTCTTCGTTGATGAATAGACAATGGACTTAATAAATGCATAAAACCTGCAGAGTCTGTCGATGAATCTTGTTTATCTGTAGAGTGCATTGTTTCTAAAATCATATTACAATTGTAGCCAAACATATACCGGTTAATGCAGTCCTCTCAAACCACCATACCATACGTGGCGAACTTCACGCATCTGTTCTCCCATTCCCGAACACACAATAGAGTAGAATTTCTGACGGATTTCCCGTCGGGCGACGACGCGGAGATAATATCGAGCTTGCAGGTGCATCCCCAAGGATGGTGTGCCCTATCGAGGAATGTCAGCAGTGGAGAGAAGTCAGAGGTTCGTCTAAAAAACCATTTATTGCTCGTTTACCTCCCTGTGCTCCACCTAACGCTGTGCATTTTCGATCACAGTGGACTTGCATTCACGACATCCAAGAACGCGATTCTTCTCCGAGCGAGGAGGGGAAAGATGGCGAGGAAACAGCAGGAGGAGCGCCGTTCAACGACGTAACGGTCGAGGAGTTCGACGACCTTCAGCAGTCGTCGTCCTTCTTCATCGAAAGGCCACAGCGGGTAAGAGTGAGGTCTTACTCTTATACACTACTGTTCAAACGTATCCGGACCCTTGCGAAATGTGTAATGGCAACGCATAAAAGTTACTTAAGCATCTAAAACAGTGACTAAAATCGATCTTTATTATTTTCTTATGGAATATCTAACATTACAAGTTGAAAACTACTTATGTGGAAACTTACCAATATTAGACTAAGATTAAATGCGAGATTCGTCGACGTATCCACCGCAATTAGATATTACCGCTTGTACTAATCACGGCAATCTTTCTATTAGTATTTTATTATTAGTATTTGTATCGAAAAATTCTCTGAATGATATTATTGCATTTTCATGATATAATTTGTGCATAAAAATAAATTCTATTGTGTTATGATACCACAATATACATAATAATAATAATTGCAAATGACAAAATTCTTCTAAATATTTTTCCTACTAACTTAAACTACGTTTTGTAGTGTAAAAGGAAGTGTCCGGATACTTTTGAGCGTAGTGTACGAATAACATTCATGGCTGACCCGAAAACGTCCAACAGGTTCCCAGAGGGTCTAGAATGGACTGGATATTAGCTACGCATCGAGCGTCCAGGTATCAGGGTGGAAGCTTGCTCGCTGATAGACTTAACGCTGCTAGATCGAGACTTGGGATCGTGATGAGCTCGAGTTCAGGTTCTTCGGAGTCCAGGCCGGCCGGCGAGAGGGATAGGGATAGGGACAGGGATAGGGATAGAGATAGAGATAGGGATAGGGATAGGGACAGGGATAGAGATAGGGATAGGGACAGGGAGAGGGATCGAGAGAGGGACAGGGACAGGGAGAGGAATAGGGAAGAGGGAAGGCAGGAGGATAGGGACGTGTACGACACGAGCGAGACCGAGAGCCTGCATGAGGAGGCCTCGGCCGACGCGGACAGGGACTTCGCGCTGGACTTCAGCACGTCCAGGCGAAGATTGTTCGAACACCCTCGACCGAATATGATCGACAATTTCTCCACTGGGAACATAGAGCTCCACGTGAGCACGACGGACGTGTGGGAGGCGCACGTGGCCATCAGAGAGGCCAGGCTAAGACAGGAGAGGGAATGGCTCTCCCGATCTAGCAACAACACCGTCGTGATCATTGGAGACAGGACCCGGGTCCAAAACCCGAACCGGCAAGGCCAGCAGACCATGTTCGCTATACCCAGAAATCGCCTGATCCATCAGAATAGACCCAGGCTAACTCACTACATCGAAGAGCCGAACGTAGGCTCCGGCTACATCAAAGAGCTCTGCTTCTCCGCTGACGGACGACTGATCTGCTCGCCCTTCGGCTACGGCGTCCGGCTCCTAGCGTTCTCCGGCGACTGCTCAGAGCTGTCCAATTGTGTTCCTCCGTTCGAGTCAGTGCAGCTGCACGAGCTGGCCACGAACGTCAGTCATTCGGGCATTGTCGTCAGCACAAAATTCTCCCCGAGGCACTGCCTTCTTGTGTCCGGCTGTCTCAGCGGGAAGATCGTCTGGCACGAACCAGTCGTACAGTAAGGTTCTTTAGAGATCCTTTTCCCTTGGAATGTCCAGCTCTAGGGAATGAGACTGGTTGTTGAAGAGATTCAATGAGCTCTACCGACAGTGAGGCATCAGTTGATATGATGATCGCAAACTTTGAATCCTTTTCAACGATCCAGTGGACTGTAGGCTCGGAGACGGGTGAGGAAGAGTCGAAAGGATGGTTTGAGGTATAAGAATCACAGAGGATATTGTATTGTGGTTTCGGATCAATTTTCGCATTTCATTCAGTTCGCCAATAGCCTGAGTAACTCTTTCATGTATTATTTGACTGTGGATTTCATGCACTCGGAAAATGGAAAATTGTATCAAAGACTAGCCGAGATATAGTAAAAATATTGGTAATTTATTAAAATTGTTAAGAGAAGGAATAAATGCAGTTCCTGTCTCTTGCACAACATTTTTATTGTGTGTAGAGGTCCGCAGTCTAGGTATTATACTACTGCCAGTACTCGCGGTTGGTGTTGGTGGATTTGTAACCCTCGGATGGCGTCCATTTTGACCCGGGGTTAAAAAATTCCCATCGATATATTCTAATTTCCTAGCAGTCCAACTGAATAGCCAGTAATCTTAGATCCAGTGGAAGGATCAACGTGAACATTGATCTCAAAGAAGTAGACTTGAAAGAAGATCGATATTTACGGATCTACATATGGCTGCCATTAATGAGTATTCGCCTCGTTATAGCGAAAAACCGAAACCGCAATATTTCTTCTCATACCATCTTCTCTCATCAGTCTCCATCCACCCTGCAATCGGAATGTCCAGTTCAGCGCAGCCCATAAGAGGGTGGCTCCACGAAAAGACTAACGTCGAAAGCATAGAGCAAAATCTTTTCGTACATAAGTTCGAGAAACAAGTCGAATTGTTGACTTGTATATTTTTCGCTTAATTTTCTCGCGGAATCATCCCCTTGTGTTTCTGCGTGTTGGGACACCCTGCGCATGTATAGAAACGTGTACATGATTTTTGTCGTTTCTTCTTCTCCCTTCTGTTTTCGTTTTCTTCTTTCCGGAACAAAGTCTCTAAGCACGCTGCTCGAATTCCTCCCCTCCCATAGACGTTTTTCGAAATCTCGGTCGCGAAACCATAGTGTTTTGCCACGGATGATTCAAGTACACAAACACTGACACACGTATATCTCGATGACAATTTTTTCACGGCAGAGTACTTGTCTTTTGTATCGCCGCGGAGCAAGCAATGAAAATTACTTGGAACTTGTATCTCAGAAACATTCCTCCCGCAGAACTGTACATACTTCTGGTGGAACACCATGGGGATCGCATGGATCCCTTAGATCCGGCTTGAGACTGACCCGTTCTCGTTTCTTCTCGGGAGATCTCGGCCGATTTCTGTCTTTCTCGATCGTAGCCCTCGATCCTGGGGCTTGCAAACTGTTGTAGTATCGATTCCGGTTCTTCGAGAACTGCCGTTCCGTAGAATTGTTACGAAAAAGTACAATGTTCAAGCACTATCTACTTTTGGTTGCGATTTTCATATCCGAATTGATTTTTCTGTAATTGGTACCACTGATTATGGCTGCTGCAGATTATTGTGCATATATATGTATATATATAATATATACATTTTAAATAAAATCATTATAGTAGAAGAAGAAGATAGGGTTCTACATGATATTGATTTGGAGTAAGTAAAGCAGCTACATATTTTTCACATCCAACCAGGCACAATATTATTGAGGACAAGAAACTTTTACTTCACGATTTCTTGTGTTCAATTTTTATTTTATGTTGTACTTAACATAGAAAATGTGAAAATATAATATACATAGTGAATTTAATTATATACATGTTAAAATTCGTCAAATATTTCCCTGTGCTAATATTTTTATGTAAATGAATCGGTAGAATATCACTTGTGATTTCTGACTTTTCATTTAGCAACGGGAGCCGAGAATGAATTTTAATGCAGAAAACAGACAAGAATCGATTCTAGAATGGATAGTGCTTGGAAATTCCGATTCTTTGTAACAGTTCCTCGCAGTAAAGGTTCTTCGCAACTATTTTAATCAGGACCTTCATAGAAGAGTTTTAAATAGTCACTTTTGGAACCGTTTCAAGCCCTGCTTCGACCGCTCGTGCCGCTCGCGATGATTGTCGTGTTGAAACCGTGTATCCACCTTGAAAACAGTGGCTCGAACTCAACCTCGCTGGAGAACGCATTGGCGTAATCTTAAGTATTACATTTCTTAGGTATCGCTAGGCTGTAAGCGCGCTGAGGCGACAAATAACCCTGCGATGACAATTCGGCGACGACAATTCGCCGAGGACTTTCCAGCGAAAATTGTTGAAACGGGAGAGCAAGAAAAAGAGAGAGAGCGAGCGAGAGTGAGAGTGTTGTCGATCGATGCGAGTTGAGAGCTTGTCGAGTGAAAAAGAGCGCAAACCAAGTGGCAACGATGCTTACGGTAGCATCGAGGATGAAATCGAGGCGAATAGAGAAGTCGAATAGTAACGAGGAAGCGAGAATACGTGTCTGTATCGTTGTAATAATCGTCGGAGCGATCGTGAATACTAAATGTAATTGGTTTGAAGCAGGATCGGGACGCGATCCTCTTCTCAAGACTCGTGACGCGTCGATGGTTTCAGCGAGTTTGTATCGTTAAGGCTGGGAAGATGTGTCGTGTAACATATGTAAATACAACGTCGACTTAGATACATACGTGTAATACTATTATGTGTAATAAGGAACGGCGTTCGTAAATGGGACTCTACTTTTAAAATAAGAGATGGATAAAGAGAGACAGTGAGCACATGTGGTTTGTGTGTATGCGAGATGAAGAGAGAGAGAGAGAGAGAAAGAGAGAGGGAGTTTGTCAATTTCGAGAAATATCGTGCAAGCATCGGAGTATATCGTGCAATTGTTCATTGGAACGGTTTAACGTTATTTTTTCGACGGAGAACCAGCGAGAGCACACCGGAGACCAGCCGATCAACGGACTCTTTTCCATGGCATGGTGCATTCGTCGGCGACTTCCTGCCAGACCGGAAATAGAGCTCTATTCTCGCCCATCGCCAGTTCCAGTCGACAATTGCTTCCGGAGTAATTGACGAGGCTAGCTGATCGTCGTCGCCCCCGCGCCCTCTTACATGACATCTTACATGACAACGTACGATTGTGTACAGTAGTTAGTGTGCTGATTGTTTTGTAAGATTTGTTTGTTTTTTCTTTTTTTTTTCTATACAATAAAACATTGCTTAACGTCTCGAAAGTCCTGCAACGAGCCTTCCATTCGTGTTCTTCTACCTTTCGAAACAGTCGCATTCACAAAATAGTAAAAATAGTAAATGGGTGAATTTTCACCCGGAGGATCGTATTAGGGTTAAAGAAGATTTCTATGAAATCAGCGAGAACGTTTTTGAACATTTGAAAAGCTGATCTCCTGCCCTGGAATGATCGAAAGATTCGTCTGCGCGAGTTCTGCTTCTCGTTTTACAATCTTTATTAACAATGAACTTATCTACAAGTGTGTATACGCTAAAACGTCAACAAACTCTTGTCGTAGCACGTAGATCGATGGAATCCCCTCCGTGGTTGCACCTCGAGACTTAGAACCTATCAATCCTTAACTTACGCGTTACTTTTAGCTCTGTTTCGTTCTGCGGTCGGGCTCATTTTCTACCGGCCGTTTCTCAACGACTATCCGGCTAACTTTTCTCGGAATCCGATCCCCTATGGAAGAACAAGAACGTTCGATTATCAAATTTCGTGCACGACTCCCCGTCCGCGCGCAGAGACAATGGACGGTTGTGGATCTCTTAATAAATAGCTGAATAAATAAGTAAAAAAAAAGGAAAATAATAAAAAAAAGAGAATAAAATAGAAAGAAACGGAGAAAACCAAGTATCTAATAATGGTTAGTTAATATTTCCTCCCCCGTGTGTGTTATCGCGCCCGATTACATTGTCCGTTTATCTACGAGTGTATCTCGCTCCGCGATGATAAAGATCGAGCTGCTATTAAAGAAACCTGATCGTTCCGCGCCCCGAGCGATCCTAGATACCCGCGCGAACTTCCGGTCCGCGATCCTAAATCGCCCCTTTCGTTAAAGTTCGAGTTCTCTGACGAGCTACCCTTGGAAATCCTGTTCCCCTAGATCGAAAACCACCCCCTCAGATGACACGGTGAAGGACAACGGCCAGGATAATGCACCCAAAGTTAGCCAAGACCGTTCCACCAGCGGCGGCAAGCAAAGAATCGTTGGAATGATGATGATGACCGTGATGATCGTGGTAATCGAGCCCGGTAACATTCCCGTGAACGTGACCCTCGTGCGGGGATCTCTTCTCGCGCGACACCAGCGTCAGTTTCGTGTTGATCCTCGGCCTAGCATCGGGCAAAGACAAATCCGTCGAAATCCGACGTTTATCGAACTCGGAGCGATTCTCTTCAGGAACAGACACCGGAAGTTCACCCTTGAACCGTCCGAACTGTGGTGTTCTGCTTAGACCGTCCGAAGACAGTCTTCCACGGTAATCATCAATCGTGGAAATGGACCTGGCCAGGCTAGAATCCTTCAATCTCTTGCCATCGAAAGTGATCAGGACACCTGACGGTGATCCTGGAGGATCCTTAAGCCCTGTGCCAGCCACAGGTGGCAGATAGTACGCGTTTGACCTGTCTGCTGCCATCTCCATGTCGTCAACGTCTCCGGGACGGAGTTTGGTCTTCTTCTTGGACTTCTTGGCGGTGTCCACGGTCGGGACAGGTGGAGAAGGTATGAACACTGGCTCGAAGCTGTCCACAGGTCTGTGGTTCAGTGGTTCTTGAACTGGAGGCTCCTTCTCCTCGGAGATCCTCTTCTCGGCTAGGTCCTCTGATCTGTCGATGCTCTTGATGATCGGTTTAAAGCCTCCTTCGATCACGATTGAATCAGGATTAAAGCCTGTGTTTCTAGCTGGCTTCAGGGGCACGGGGAATAAATTGGACACGTCCACGGTGGAAACCTTGGGCTCGAGCTTGGTGGGTGGCTTGGGCTCGATTTTCTTGAGCTTGATGATCTGCGGCGCGGGAATCAGTTTCTCGGCTGCTCGCCTGTAGGTAGAAGTGGCTGGTCGATAAACGGCCTTCTTCCTTTCCAAGAAGGCCGGCCTGGGCATGCTCTGCTGAGGATGGGGACTCTGGAGCATCGGACGTCGCGTCATCATGGGCCTCTTGATCAGCATCAGCTGCGTCCGTTGCTCCGGTTGATGATGCACATGGTGCATCGGCGCGTGATGGTAAGGGTGATGATAGTTGTTGGCGTAATGGTACGACATCGGTCTGGAATAAACGATCTGGGGGACGTATTTAATCCCGTGGCTCATTGGTCGCGGTCCATCTGCAACGAGGTTAGACAATTGTTGGTTAGAGGACTGTTGGTGTAGGTCCTGCTCGATCTCCACGATCTGTTGACGGTTTGGTGGGTAGGAGCTCTGCGGAGGGGCGTGCCTGTTGGCGCCCATCATCGGCTGTTCGCGATAGACTGGCGACAATTGGTGGTGATGATGATGATGATGATGGTGGCTGTGATGCTTCTGCAGGACGTCCTCGTCGAGATGACGGTGTTGCGTTGCGTACGACGACTTCGTGCCGAACTGGTCCTCGTACGATGACGATGATGACGACGGTGATTGCAAGCGCATGTAGTTGTTGTTGTTGTTGTTGTTATTATTGTTATTAGCGGTCGTTAGTAGCTGGGTGTATGATGCGCTTAGCTTGCCGTGGTTAGTCGATGGATGATACTGATAACGAAGCCCGGGTTCACCGTGATGAAGATGCTGCTGAAGAAACTCCGCCGTGGGCGTTACCTTGCTCGCGACGCGAATGCTGGAGCTCCCCTCGAGGTCGTCGCTCTGCTGCTGGTCTGATGGAGCTACCCGGACCTCGTGGATCTCGCTGGCGGAGGATGCTGCCTCGCCTGTGTCGCAACTGTCGTGCACGTTGATCTTCCAGCCCAGGTATCGGTGAGTGAAACACTGCGGGTGCATAGATTTTTTTAGTTCCTAAGAATCTCTCTACTAGACAATCAGCTAATCCCTAGGGCAGTGCTGGGCACATTTGTCTTAATTTAGACAAAACCGTCCCCACAGTAGCGCTCACTGTCACCTTCCAGTAAGCGCCGTTACAGTGGGGCAACGAGGACACGAAACACTAGCGAACGCGACGAAGGTGCGCTCTGCACTGCACGGAAGAAACGTTGGTGGGGGGAGCGAGCGGTCGAGGGGCCCCAACAGCGTCGCCAGATGAGGGGAATCACGGTGAGATGATGTACCCCCTCTCTGATGACCAGACCAGTCTACGGCACGGGCACCGTGGTCTGCGGTCTTAGTGGGGGGCGTTGGAGTGTGCGCGTGGTGCTGGAATGGGATACTGGAAGGGGAAAAGGAGGAGAGGAAATGAGGCCGGTTTCTACCTCATCTGGTGACACGGGGCCCTACCGTTCCCAGCACAGCTCTAGGGGATTGTGTCCCCAAACGGTTCAATCAACTTCTCGTTATTGTCGACTAGCGATCCAATTATTTTCTTGCATTCATTCATCTCGTCGAAATAGAAAGGGTTAATTCGGGTACCTGGTAGTAAACGGTGTCCGGAGTGTTCTCGTCAGGGGTCCATTCCACATAGCCTGGCTCACCAAAGTCGCACTCGAGCGTCAGAGTGCGTTGATACGCTCCGAACGATGAAAACTCATCGGCAGGGGGTTGTTTCGGATCTGGCACCCAGTTGCACAGACGTCCTACACCTGATGGTCGGTATTGACCTCGTTGACGTTGGGCCCCGGCGAATATCTTCACTTTCTGCGAGCAGAGAGCACATCATTTTCATCTCTACTTACGCAATACTTAAGCATCGACTTTTTCGAACGAACATTTCAATGGTGAAAGCACTTACAGCCTTTTCCTCGGGAGTCTTGTGCTGATATCCACCAATTGGATCGTCAGTGATGTAGAAGGGATGATAGCGTGCGGCTACCTCAGCGTTTTCTCCACCTTCCACTATGAAAGTATACTTTGTCCCACGGACCACGTTGATCTCCGGAATCAGGAGACCGTTTATGTACCAGCTGATTCCCCATCCAACGTGACCTAGAAGAAGCAACGTGCTAAACCAAACGCTTCCTTCACTGACGCAACCTTCATTCATAGTAAACGATCTATTTGGTTGGCTACTTTTGCGAACTTCCGTTTGCATGGAAAATTGTTAATTGTATCAGTTTAATAATTTTGTAATTAACATTTTAATACTGTACCAAAAGAAAGCATAGAAATATTCTTTTACACTACAAACTTAAATGAAACTATTAGATTACGTTATTGAGGGTGACTTGTTAGTTCACAATGAAAATTGCTGTTGCTATTGAAGGTTCCATTAAAAAGTGTTTAGCCATGTACCATCGATATTTCAAAATTATGCAATAATCACCGGTCGGTAATGAGTTAATAAATCATTCTGTCCAAGAAAATGTCAAGGTGGCGAACTTAGTTGCCAACTAATAGAACGATGAGAAACGTGTCACAGCGTAAGTTTCGCACCAGTGATAGCAGGATATCCGTGTTTTCCACCAGTGGGACCCATCTGGGCGTAGAACACTCCGTTTTCAGGTTCGTCACATTGAATCGGAGGAATCTCCCAGGCGTCGCCCTTTGTCGCCGGTGCAGGGGTGGGTGGTACCCTTTGGGGTCTCCTCGTGGTTGCAGGCACTTCCTGTTTCGACAAATTGTCATTGTAATTACAACAACGTGGCCATCTAAATAAAAGGTTAAGAGCTTCTTATTTTGGTCTGTCCATCACCTGGTGCCCGCTGACCTTGTCAGCATTGGCCCCGAGTAGCGTAGACTGTTCCTGATCCGGGACAGGACAGTTCCACAATGGCGGTCTTCCAAAATTGATGAACCGGTCGGTCTTCAGGTAGTCCGAGTGGAAACTGACTTCCTGTCTGTCGTTCAGAGGACCGATGGCCCAAATGATCGCTTGCGAGCCATTCGTTAGGATCTGACGATCCAGCTCATCGCTCGCCTTCAACGGTCTCTGGTATGTCACGATGCTGTACCCGTCTACCAGGACTGCGTTCAGCAGTCGGATGGAATTGGTGTTCTCCTGTGAGCCGACGTTCCAATTTGGATTAAATCGAAAGGAACGCGATCGAATAGCTTTCATCGAGCAATAAATTTGATAGACACCCCCTTCAGGTAAAAATTGATTTACCTGTATACGCGTGTCGGGGCAGCTGCCTCGTCCACCGGAGCACTGAGACTTTGACTCGAGGAAGTAGTCGACAGCATAACCCTGAAGAGTTTGTTTGTCGACCCAGGCGACCGCGACGTCTCCGCCCACCATCTTGCTTCTTTCCGGATTCTCGGATATTCCGAAGGACATATACTGACCGTTTTCTGCCGACCAGAACGACCAAAATAAAATTGTCTATTTTGTATGTGCTCTCCAACCCCTAAACTCATTTTTCTCGACGACTACACGCGATATCCAAACGAACGAAAAACCAAATGATAGCTACTCGTTGGCTGTAGCTCGTGTATTTTTCTAAAAATTTTCGGTGGCGTTTGAGGGGTGTAAAACAATTGTGCAAGGATCAATGGACAGGCTTAATTAGACCGCGTAACGCGATGTTTCCGCTCTCGTTTTTTCCGCGAGAACGATTACACGGGACACGTAGGGTGCAAACGGGTCTTTCGGTGACTCGTGTTTCTCGTTCTCGCAGATGACCGGGGCGATTGATCGTCTGCTGTGGTGTCGCGTGGGACGTCGACACGCCTAAAAATACGTTATCTGCCGGACAGCGTCGGGTATTGTTAATTAAAAGTTCGGCGCCCGCGCCGGATCTTCGGTTTGTGCGGGCGGCCGGGCAGATTCACGGCGCTTTCAATAAAGCCGCGGCGCCGATAGAAGTTTCGCCCTTTTGTGGGACGGCAGAGACCGGCCCGGACAGCTCGGGAATATATGTACTCACCAAGTTTTCCGACGAGTTGGGCGACTATGCTGTCTCCGGCCACGGCCCAACGCACCTCGAAGCCCAGCCTGTCCTCGAGAACTTCGCAGTTCAGTTTCGACTGAAATCAAACGACAAAACCGTTTACCATTCTCGTCTCGTCCCGCCCCGCCTCGTCTCATCGACGAACGAAAGCGAAACCGATCCACAGTCAGCTGGAGACCCATCTGTCGTGGCGAAAATTAAATTTTTCGCATGAATCGATAGCTCTTCAGAGCTTCAGGAGTCAAAATAATTGGCGATTTTAGATGATTATGTGTGAAATAACTAAAAAAGAACGGTAGCGAAACGATGTTCCACGAGGTTAGAAAAAGGACTCGATGGTTGCAAGAAAAATACGTTTGATTCGTTCAGACGTTTATTTAGACGTTCATTTGTATACGTGCGCTTCCGTGGCTCGCGCGAAGTATCTGCACTGTTCTGGTCGACGGAGCTCGAACCTAAACGCTCGTTCTCCGATGAGAACCGCTGAACCCTCGGTATCACAGTCATAATCGCAAATATTCCAGTCCCTCTCTCACGCTATTTACAAAAGTAACGCTTCCGTTTCGACGCGCGCCGCCGTTCACTTTCGCTGGTCTCTCGCTCTCGGCCGTTGACTCACTGACACGCTCCCTCCGATCGAGATCTACTCGATCGTTAATCACACGCAACGATTTTATCTATTTCTATTCTCGCCTCGAACGCTCCCAAGGATTCCGAACGCTCTCGCCGCTGCGCTGGAAAGCTTCGTCGACCACCGCTTTCGATCGACAAACTGATTATCCAAGAACTTCCCTAGAACAACACCCATCCTAATCGTATTCGTCCAGATAACGAACATATTCCAGCCAGCTTCACCATTTCGCGAGCGTTTCGACAAAGTTCCCCGCGGCACACGCGCTTTAGGCGAGTCCGAGGAACAATGTGAGCCGTCAGCGATATCGACACATATCTCACGGTGGACCATGCATCCCGGCGACTCGTATTGTCCTAGGAGAACGCGAACGATGCACTTGCATACCTCGTAAATGGTCTCCACCGCCAGTGCTACAAATCGAACCTTCGAATTCGCGATTCGTGCTGGCTTCTACATTGTCCTAACGAGATTACCACCCTTTTCGTTCTACTTCTCTTCTACAATGCCTAATCTTCGCTCCAGTATGCATTTCTCGTGCGACATCTTTTTCGTAGAACAGAATTTCAGCGGACTTCCGGTTTCCGGACGCGTTTTCGACGACCGGAAGCCGAAGCAGCTCGCGCGCGTGGCCGTCGTTGCACGTGTATGTCCGTGTATCTCGGAGATTCCTCTTCAGAACGGATGATGGCCGGCGGCGCACGGGATAAAATAAATAAAGGGGTGGCCCCCCGAACTTTGCGAAACGGCTGCCACGCGACCAGCCCGACAACTTCGCGAACGATCCGCTCCGGCTAATATTATCGCAGCTGCGCCACCGGAGTTTTCCGCGACGGAAAATCGCCCGGCCCGGCTTACGGAACTTCCGTTAATTTCTCTAAACGCGACCGGCTTCCGGGATCGAGGTCTGCGGGCCTGATTTACCGGCCAGGTTTTCCCTGCCTCGGACGTTCGAGTCGCTCGAGAGAGCCTCCTCGAGTCGGTGCTCTTCGGTCCGGACGAGTTTTCCGCGAAATTTCGCGGCCAGGAGCGATTTCGACGACTAACGAAGCGGTGACGGGTCAGGGATTTGTACAGGGGCTTGTTCCGTTTGGTAAAGGTACTGTTTTCCCTCCGTTGGGGCGCGCTCGGCGATTTTTGGAAGGTTCCTCCATTGTGTCGCAATCCAGTTCGTACGATTTGCTCGCACGAGTTGATTAAGGAGGAGGTTGAAGAGTATTTGTTGGTTTAGAATGTTGCTGCGAGTGAAAGACGACG